>VOPJ01010312.1:0-26993 GCA_014673585.1 Semibalanus balanoides | reverse complement strand
CCGCCGCCCCTCTGGGGTACGCCGCCGCCCCTCTGGGGTACGCCGCCGCCCCTCTGGCGTACGCCCACGCGCCGGTTGTGTACAGCACGCCCAAGCTGACCAACGTGGAGGTGGAGACCCCGGTGATCACCAAGACCAACCTGCACGTGCTTACCGACAGCGACGAGATCTCTACCACTGAGGTGAGAGCTCGAGCTGACCGACGCTTCCAAACTCTCAGGGCGTCAGCGAAAGGCTGTAGCGAAACAATGGCGAACATTTGCTGTCGCGAAAACAGATATAAGCCCGTGCTACAAACACAGCTCTTGGGTCTATTTTATCAAGTGCCCATGAAGACCAGTACCATGCAGTAAGTGGCAATGGCACGAACGCAATTTTTGTAATCGTGTAGGATTTCTTCGCCATTTTTATGCACGCACTTAAGTTCAAAGAGCCCGACTGGGAAGCACGCACCAATATCTAGTGCTTAGGCTGATATCCTCACAATAGGAGAGCCCGGCTTCTGGCTAGCAACAATTTTCACACGAGGGTGTTGGGAAATGGTTTCAAGATGCTGCAGTACATGCCAATTCCATAATAACGTAATTGTGTGATTCCTCCCCCCCCAAAAAAAAAAAAAAAATGTGTTTGACAAAGGTTCCGCTACCAGCCAAAAGCCTAGAGGATATCGGGATTCTAAAGGTGCTTATTTCCAAACAATTGCCGTAGGTCCATAGGCCTAACCTAATGTTAAAATAAAATGCTGGTGACGTGTCCTCCCCGTTCCTCGGCGACGGAGACCCATGGCGCTTTAGCACGAAATTGTCTAGTGGCGTCTATAACTCTATGTGTAGCCAGAAAACTCACCGACGAAATGCATAACTGGCAAACGTGGCATGCGTGTTAGCTCTCTCCCTCTCTCAAATGTCCTCCATTCTTTTTCAGATCAAGCCGTACGGAGTGCTGGGTACCCTAGCAAACACCGTCAACCGCTACAACTATGCTGGATACCCTAACTTCGTCTACTAAGAACGGACTGTCAGATCGAACGTTCCAACATTACAGACTAAACGTTTGATTCTCTGTCGGTCCATCAAAAAGAACATCGTTCTTAAAGTTGGCAAATACATCTTCGTCATCACTAAATATGTATTGTTTGTGCAGTGTTAGAGAGGTGCGTGGCCCGTGGGGTAAAGAGGGAGGGAGGGGGAAATGTCGATTGAAAGTGTCGGCATGCCAACAAAGACAACTTAGACACTGCGTAAGCAGATCACACAACAAACTTGAACGTCATCACGAGGCTGTTCAAAAGCAAGAATAATAACAAACAGCTCATCGAGGGTTTCAGAATATATGTTTCATCAGGGCCGAATCTAGCTTATTGTTTGGGGGGCAAATCCAGTGGTATATTTCCAAAAAGTTGTTGAGTGGGGGTAGCAGTCCATCAGCCGTCAGCGAGAAAGTTGTTGACCGTTGGGGCAGGAGGGGGAGGTAAGGGAGGGTCGTTAGGGCCGTTCTGCTACTGGTACGTAGGGGCGTCGCGGCATATTGTGGTTAGTAAGGGGACAGTCGGATGAAATGACGACACTGGACATGACGGAAAAATCTGATGGGTTAAGTATGAAGTTAAGAACAACCACGGGAGATCGAATCACAAAGTAAATTTTGACGTTTGGTTTTGAGAATCGTGTACATCCCAGTCGCCCAGTGTAATTGAAGGGACGCCTGAGCCGATGGACGTTTCGCATCGTTTTAAACGTTTAATGCTGATGATAATCGACTTGTTTTACGATTTTGGCCATACAATAGCCGTACATTTAGGGAGCTGTAGGAAGGTTTTCTCTATTCCCGAAATTCCTTCATATGACGTCATCAGCCCTAATATTAAAACTTATCTTTTCATGAAATTGAGCACTATTTGTAAGAAACAAATGTCATAATCGTGTTCGGCAGCAATGACTTAGTATTTAACACCACATGCAGCGTAAATTTGAGAACTTTTGAGAAGGTGGGACAGCCCCTTTAATTTATCTCCACGTCTGTGTTTGTCACATGCCGATCAGACTATTGGTTGTCGAGATATCGACCTGGGATGGGATCTTGTTTCGAGATTTCGCGATTCTAACATTACATTGTCGGCCCCTTACTGCAGTGGCCTGATTTTCGTGTAAAATCCAGGTCTCCTGTTATCTGTGGCTGGAGTTATGTTAAAATAATGCCATTTCAATATATTTAATGTCATTTCATGTCATTGTCAATCGCATGTCAATTCAATATAAATCTGATGCACGAATGATCCAAATCAGAAACATGGGCAATCATAGAAGTATTAAACTGACTAGGAACGTTTGCACTGTGTTTGTGATGCGTGTAAACATGCATACCCACTTGTCTGCCAAGTGAATAACATGTAGCGCAAAAGTGAGCGTCCTGTCAGGACGCGGAATTCTCTCAGTCTGCTCCGCGAGGCGGTTTTATAAGAACAACCGCATTGCGACCATGCGTCGTATCAAACTAAGGTTAGGATTGTTACATAGCTGTATTCATGAGTCCAATACAAATACAAACGCAGATCACTCAGGACCAACAACACCAGCCCGATCAGGCGGGTCTGATCGGGGGGGGCTGCCCAGCGGTCAGCTCTGGCCGCGAACACATCACTAGGATCACGTGACCGGCCACTGTGACGTCACAACCCCCAGCGGCCACCGCACCGTCAGCTGATAGTGGCAGTCACGTGACCGGACCTGAATTGCACAACTCAAACGAACACTACAACACGTGAGACGAACACTACGGAATAGCCCGCTCCGGCGTGGATGGGGTCCAACGTCAAATACAATACACTACAACACGTGAGCATCTCCGGTTCCGAGCCGGCGGCTCTGGTCTGACCCCGATGGCCTCAGGAAGGGCCAGGGTGGCCTCGGATGGTCCCGGGTAGCCTGGAGAGGCCCTACGACAGAGGACCACCGATCGAGGTCCACCGATGACGTCGACGCAACGACACGGAGAGCCGGTCGCCCGCCTCCAGAAAGTGAGAGTCTTTGGTCGTTCTGTCGGCACGCCTCCGCGGCGGTCTTCGCCGCGCACACCTGACGCACCTCTGCACGCACACTGGATGAATGACGCGATGAGCACTATCTACAGCTGATGATGCTTTGCACTGGAGTACGAAAATAAGTATCAAAGACGGCCACCGGGCGGTGGTCGCGCGACTATTTGTGGAGCATTAGCAGCTTCCGCTTTGATTTGGACTCTTTAGTTCTATGCGTGTCGGCAGCCGCCACGTCCTTCTTCGATCGCAGCACAAAGTTGAGGTCGTGCGCCGTGTTGATGGCGTAGTAGACGTTACAGCTGGCCGGCACGACTTTCTCTGGAATACGGAGACAGAACACTGTTAGTGTCGGTGGGGTAACGTATGTCGTCTGCAGTGCAACGACTTACAGAGGACGAGAGGTGTACCTTGCCTGGGCTGTGAATAAGCGGTTATTTTGAATACGTTATGAGTGCAAAATGCTTAAGCTAACACAAAGAGATCTTCTTCGGCTAAGGTGAGTTGGTCCCGCAATCTGAAGGCAAACCAAGGCAAGCTTGCAAAAAGTCTCTAAGGGGAGGGTATCTGCCCCCACTCCAGACGCTAGGGGGCAAACATATGATTTTGGTCCCCACAAATTTGTAAAAGGTGCCCTCCCAAAAATTTGCTTATTTTTCCCCTTTTTTACCAAAAAGAATGACTGCGGGCCCCGAGGTCCCCCAGCCAGCATGAGGGGCCATCTAAGGCCGACAGAAGGCCCTCAGTTGGCCTGAGGGGGCCCTCTGTATGCCTGAGGGGGCCCTCGGAAGGCATGCGAATTTAAAATTTGTCTGTCTGACGTTTTTCCGACCATTTACAAGTCCCTACAAAATATTGTAGCCTAAATCCGAAGAGATATCCATTTCACGTCATTTGTACGGGGCCCTTTGGCTGAGGGAGCCCCCTGGGTTTCTTTGCCTCCCATCCGAAATACCTTCCGTCGCCACTGCGTGGCTGTCATTGGCGGATCCAGAACAATGGTTTGGGGGTCACGGATTGGTTGGGGGGAGGGTGCCAATCCCCTGAAGTCTCCCAAAATTCTGAAAACTCGTCTGGTTTTGCTTGCTTACGCATTGATACTGATTAAAAAAAATATCCTTTAGTACAAATTGCATACATTTTCTTCTATATCAGGAAATGTGTCAATTTTGCGCTGATTTTAGGCGGTTTGGAGGGCATGGCCGCTTTGGCCCCCCCCCCCCTCCCCCTGGATCCGCCAGTGCTGGCTGTCGCCACGTGACGCGTCAGCCTCACCTCCATCAGGCAGCAGCTGCGCCAGCACGTAGTCGTCCGTGTTGCCCTCCAAGTCGTGCTTGATCATAGCGTTCCTGATCACCTGCGGCGTCCGCTCGCTATTGCTTAGCATGATGGACTTGTAGAGGTTGATGCCCTCGGTTTCGTGCGCGGCCGTTCGGATCGTCACACGGATGATGTAGAAGTCGGGCGTGATGTACGGCGAGCTGGCGTCCGGCTTCTGCTGCAAGGAGGAGGTGTCGGGCGTCTTGCGCGCGCTCTGCTGTGATTGGTTGGTGGCCGATGACGTCACCGAGGCGTCCAGCGATGGCACCGACGAACTGCTCGAGCTCGTCGACATCTGCGGATAAAAGAGCAAATTTGGAAACGTCAGTGACGCCTTTGGAGCCAGTGCGCTTGTTTAAAGCAATCGGAGTTGACAGCACCACATTTGTACAGCTTCTTGGCCAAGCACAATAATCTCGTCCTGAACGTGCATACTGCGTAAACGTACTATGATACCAGCTCAAAAACATAAATGCAATGCCTCTTCGTCGGCACACCCTGGCCAGCCAGCACAGCATTAACTCGCCTGCACGTACGATCGCTTAGCCTGACGTACACCCGACCTCTCCTCACACTTCCTTCGCCCACACTCGCGCCTTCTCATCCCACTCACCACGCTGGCATGGCGCTCGAACGAAGCGCTGCTCTCGTTGGGAGAGCTGACGCTGTCCATATCGCCAAAGAACTGGCTGGACGAGCTGCTGGACGTGCTCGCCAGGCTGTCGTGCTTCTTGTGACCGAGTCTGCCGGGGCAAGGGGATAATGTCACTTGGAGTGCTAGGGACGTCACACATGACACAAAGTGACGTCATAAGTAAGCAGAAGAGGTTACGGTGCGGAAGATGATGCACTATATATAGTCCACATGCTGATACGGATTTTGCATTGAAGTTAAAAATGATGACAGCGCTGCAAAGAGAGCACAATCATATTATTTCGGTAAACAGTATTGCGTCGGATCACCAAGGCAAGCTTTTGAGCAGATATATCAGTCACAAAAATTCGTGATGAAAATTTTAATTCGAGAACTAAGAGTCTGAAAACCCATGCCATTTATCGTATGTCCGTAGATGTTACTAGCGCCACCTGTTTGTATGGCATGCTTCCTTATGACCTAAGAGAGCACCATCTAATGCGAGGGACGCATACCGTTATAGGTGGCGCCACCTATAGCGGCGGTCTCAGTACCGTGGCACAGCAATGCCCGAGCGAACCTGTCAAATGTCATTTTAGCTAACCCAAAGCTAATCAAATAATTATTCCAATTATTAGTGACAATTAGTGACAATTATTCCGACTTCTGACAATAAGCTTTAATTTTCCATGCAAAATCAGAGGAAAACGAGAAGCGTAAAAGGGACGAAAGACATTCTGAAATACCTAGCATAAACTACCTTTTTTTGTACGCCGCGAACATTTACAATTTCGCTCGAAACATATACAGAGAACTCCATCTACAAGAAAGGTAGCCGCCAGGATCTGGTGAGCTACAGCCCAGCCACTCTGACATTCCATCTCGTCTTGAAGGCCTTGGAGTCCACACCAAGACATGGGTGAGTCGGTCTGCTTCAAGCCGAGCATCACGGGTTTTCCTAGAGACATACTGTTTTACTTAGTTGCTGAAGTGGATCGAGGACTGGAACGCCGCTATCGAAGGCGAAATCCCTATGAAGTATGAACGTAGTGTACCTCGACTTCGCGAGGGCTTCCAAGCCGACACCTGCACCACCGTCTATTCTGGTAACTGTACTGTTCATTCGTATACGCATGGAATAAAGGGAAGTTCACTACTCAGCAAGGAATGAAAAGGACGTCGGCAGAGGTGAGTAGTACATTGGTCTAACTCTATGTAGACATATGTCACAATGGTGAATGGTATATCTCAGGGATCAGTGCTAAGACCGAGCTAATTTGCCAAATTTGTTATCGATATGCCATACAATACGAAGAGCATTACAATATTCACAAAGCATACAACTCTACCACCCAGTCAGCATATCATGTGGATTCTCTCCAAGGTGACAGGACGACCTGGCGGAGTTATTTAAACAACAATAAAACAAGAGTAAAGGCGGAATATAACTGCGTTTTGTAACCAAATGAAACCTGATAAGCTCTTGTTTAGTAACTACGTGTTTTCCTTTAGAACAATGTTTTCTTTTTCTATTTGATGTCTCATAAGCGCCTTCAAGCAATGCATACAGTTGTGATTCATATAAAGCAATGCAATGAATGACGGGTACCAACACTTCGTATCGCTTTTCGCTTTCCTATCGTACACGTGAGCACTGGGTCCGTCGGTAGGCAAACGCAAACACGCAACTACCATCGATTAGTGGTAAACAACGTCGTTAGGGAGTGCATGTGACTCCCACGATGTAGGAGTCACCTTTGTGCAGCCTTCCACGAACGACACGGAAGATGATTGAATCTCTAGCAGAGACTTAATTGTCTCAATTATTATCTGTCAGTCAGATCAGCAAAGAGCGAGCATATACGAGTAGCATAATACTACTCCAATCATTTAAAAGATCCATCTAAATGCAGTTCGATGAACAGTGAGTACATATCACCAGATTTTCCACCGACGAGTATTGCGAGTTGCCGGTGAAGTGTTGAACTTTCTGGGCCGTTCGGGCACCAGCGATTGGGCTGTGCTCGCCGCCTCTGACTGGCGGGTACAGTGTGGCCGGCGGTGGAGCGGGCCCGGGTATTGATCACCAGCCCGGGGTGTGGCCGGTCGGAGCAGCGGCCCAGTTCGGCGCGAGCTAGCCTGTCAGCTGATCCCGCCACGCCCTCACCCCGACGGCCGACCGGAGCCCAAGACCGGAGCCCACGACCGGAGCCCAAGACCGGAGCCCACGACCGGAGCCCAAGACCGGAGGAGCCCAAGACCGGAGCCCAAGACCGGAGCCCACGACCGGAGCCCACGACCGGAACCCACGACCGGAACCCACGACCGGAGCCCCAGCCTCATCTCCGACCAGACCCCCAGTCTGAACCCCACCAGACCCCCAGCCTGAACCCACTGGAGCCCCAACCTGAACCCCACCGGATCTCCAACAGGGGTCCAACCTTAACCCAACCGGAGCCCCAACATTAACCCCACCAGATCCCCAACCTTACTGAAACCCCACTGGAGGCCCAACCTTAACCCCACCGGAGCCTGAGCCTGGTCACCAGGGACTGGACGGTTTGTAGCAACGGGGCACTGCCGCGATCGTTTCCATGCATTGCAGACAGATGCAATGGTGCGAACACGAGCCTTCGCTAACAGTTTATCCTAAACTTAGGTGTGGCTCTTGCACGCCTGCAGTACCCCCATCCAAACAAAGGAACGCAAACACGTCCCTTTCCCCGAAGCGAGAATGGGTGGTGTTGTAAACAACTTGTTAAAGATAGGCGAGCATTGCCGAATGTGCCGTCCTTGTCTCCTACGCCAGGACAATCGGTGCACTTCCCAACATGCGTTTCTACCCCAGGGATCTTCTGAGTATGCACAATCACTGCAGAGTGGTCCCCAATCGATCCCTCTCTCTCTCTCTCTGGCCCCAGCGAAACCACAGAGTTTTGAGTGATGAGCAGTCGGACACCCTGACAGTTTCCCTTCCATACGCATATCGTGTTCCTCCAGCACGTGCCATCACACCGTATCGTAAGAACGGCTGCGGCAGCATATGCATAAGTTAGACAGCGACTCCACTATTGTGTGGTGCAGCGCAGCTGCGTCAAAACAGAATAGAAGCAGGAAAGCTGGCAGTGCATGGGTCTGAAAGTGAATGAATTTTCACCGATTCCGATACTGAGCAATGGTATCGACTGGACTGACTCCGACTCCACTGCAGAAACCACAGTCATTGTTGTGGTAGCCATAATAGTTTGCTAAGGAAATGTTTTCAGAGTAGTTGGAAAATAACTACAACGTGTTTGCGATCTTATCGCCATATATTTATTAACTAATAAACTCTCCACTTACAGTAATTAGTTCATTTTTATTTATTAAGATTTCGCCTGATGAACGCCTCTAGGGTAAACCTCCATGTTTTTCGCAACCGACTGAACTTGAACAGGGAGACAGTTCGTACCATTTGAAGAAACTGGCGTGGATTTTCTACAAAGACACCATGAATCTATCCGTCGGCAGAGGGAAAGGTCAACGGCCAACTTTCGCGGAAAAGCATAGGCTGAACAAAGAGAACAAACAGGCCGTCCAAAAATCGATGATGCGGGTGAGTTGAAATACTCCAGAAATTGACCTGCATTTTAAAGTCAAGCGGTTCGAAAAATCGCATAATTGCATAAACGGGCAGAACGGGCTTATCGCAGACTTCAGCAAACGGAGAGTCAGACATATGATTTGAATACTTTGAGCTTCTAATGCGCGGAGGTTTGTGAAAACTCGGTAACATGCTCGGCAGATAGAAAGCGACAGACAGTGAACCGTAAATGATACTTCAGGGATTGTCCCGCTCCAGCGCTTCCAATCGATAAACGCTCACAGCACGGGATAGAGGACGTATTGCTGCATCCATTCATACGACCGAAAGCCCGCTATTCAGCCATGCAAGCCCCAATCACACGATACAAAATGTATCGAGTGAACGATAAAGCTGAGACGCGCTGCACTGCGCCATCGGAAACTGCAGTCGTGGCGGCTTAGATTGCCATCAGAAGCTGGAGCCGTGGCAGTCAACAATGCGCGTGTATTCGGTGGCTTCATGGGCGATGCAAGTGATTCTGAGATAGAGCAAATGATTTCCGCCCAATCTTAACAATGACCAATATAAATTCCGAACATTTTGCAAAACTTCGTTGTTTTTTAGGTGATGTTTTGGTATTTTGAATCAACTATTTTGATGACATAACAAAGAAGTCAAAAATACGCGTTAGATGACATGTCCGAGTACATATATGTCACGCAAACCACCATATCGTATCATACATCCGTAATGCCAGCTTGTCATGGAACTTCTCAACACAGTCCTACTCAGTAGTCAGTACTCATCAACTTATTGTAGTTATTTCATTTATAAAATGAAGCTTCTGATTGTTAAACGGCCCTACGCGTAATAAATTGTTCTTCAAGTGAGGAGTGTTGAATTACGGGAACCCATCAGCTTAAATTCGATGCAGGATGAGTGTGAGCCCAAATCAATGAATTACGACGGAGTGGATGACCAAATTGTGCACCATGAGCATTCGTCCCCTGCATGGGACGTGAACTTCACAAACGCATGAAGTACAAGAATGCGTACATCAAGCCGTAGGTATACCGCAATTGCAAATAAAAGTAGCAGCCACTCCTCCTAATGACCGAATCGCTCCTTAGATAACATAAATTACACCAAACGAAGAACCGAACAACGAAAAGTCACACCAGTACTACCAACACTAGCGGATCTAGGGGGAGGTGGTAAAGCGGCAATGGAAATCTCCCGAGAAATCCCCGAAAATCCCCGAAAATCTTAAATCGGAGCAAAATTGACACATTTCCTGATATGAAAGAAAATCCTAGCGACTTTAATCGATGCATAATCAAGCGAAATCCGATAAGTTTTTAGAATTGTGTAAGACTTTTTTAGTCTTACCCTCAACCGCCCGTGCACCCCCTCCTCTCCCCAAACCACCGTTCTTGATCCGCCAATGACTACCTATATCCTCCCACTCCACGCCCTCCACCCCTCCCCTTCTCCCATCACCCGGGTCTACTCACGCCACTTTCTTCCGCATGATCTTGTCCCTGCTGGAGCCGCCGGAGCTGCCGTGGCTGGAGGTGCTGCCGTAGGGCTCGATCTGGTAGCTGAGCTCGTACGCCTCCTTGTCGTCCAGCACCAGCACCGCGTCGAACCAGCGCTCGAACTGGCGGTCCCGCGCGATGTTGTACGCGTTGCTGGCGCCCTGCAACAGCTTGATCTGTAGCGGGTGGAGCGAACGCAGCGGGTCAGAGGAGGCTGCAGCTGATGCAGGGGACGATAGGGTCAGATAGGACGATAGGCTGATAGCCGATAGGTGACGTCTCGGGCCACTGGTGACGCGCCGGTGGTGCCGTGCCGAATGAGCCCGGGCCCGGCGCGGACGGCGCGGGCGGCGCGGGCGGCGCGGGCGGCGCTGACTCATTTCAGCTGACGATGACGTCACTGGAGATCGATGACGCCACGGAGGGCGGAGGACAGGGGCGGCCCGATCTATATGGGAGGGTGACGGACGAGATTCGATGAAGAGGTGTGAAGTTCGTGCGATTAAACGAAGCAACTCTTGCATTTTACCAGAGCTTATATGTCATATCGATAACAGACAAGACGAGACTCATTTGTGATACACTGATTCGAGGAACGTGCACGTTTAGTTTAAATCAACTCCATTAATCCAACTTTAGTCAACCTTTTTAGTCTTTTTAACGCTGTCCATGAATTGTGATTGTGATTTATAGCCGCACACAATTTTTGTAAGGAGGTCAATAAAAGAAGCTTTAAAGTACGGACTCTAGTCAACTTTAAATAACTAAATATCCTTAAAAAAGTGACCTTCCGGAGAATGCAGGCAGGTACTGTATTAAATATCTTACATGCTTCAAGTGGCTGATGGCTACGATCATAAAACAACAGTAGGTATAATCATTAGAACTACGCGCTCCAAAGCAGCATTTCTCAACCAGCAACCCGCCAGATTTAATGAGACACGTTATCTTGCAGAATAAGCGAGGAATGCAGACAGTCACGGCAGCTAAGCCCGGCACAAACCACTGGTCAATGCCCACAGCGGGCCGCCGATTCCGTTCCGTTGTTCAGCAGGGGTGCAGCTGTGGCCCGTGTCCGACTCACGTCCGACTCACGTCCGTGTCCGTGGAGCAGTGGCGGCCACAGATAGTTTCCGACGGGGGAACTAAACCCAGGGGTCCCTAGGCCAAAGGGCCCCACACATGGCCAGGGGCCTTCCCCAAAAACGCATAATGGTATCTCCTCGGATTTAGTACTATATTTTGCAGGGCCTTTAAATGGTCACCAAAAAATGACGAACTGTCATGTTGAAGTCTCAGGCCTTCCATGGGCCCCTCAGGCCTACCGAGGGCCCCTCAGGCCGACTGAGGGCCTTATGTCGGCCTGATGGCTCCTCAGGTGGCTGGGGTACCTCGAAGCCGCTCAGTATTTCTTTGCGGTCAACAATATATATAAAACTCAAGCTAACTCATAGAGGGCTCTTCTTACAAATTTTATTGGTCAAAAACTATCTTTTCCCTCCCCAAGTTCTGGCGTGGGGCAAGCTCAACCCCCCCCCCCTCTTGTGCCGCTCCCCATGCCGTGGAGGGACGGTGAGCTCCGCGCCAATATGCCTGCATATCTCACGGACACAAGCCGATTAGCATCACAAGGTCGCGTTTATTCAGCTGCAGATTACGCCATTGGGCATGTCTGGGCTAGCGTCACATGCCTAGGTACTAACGGCGGACACAAATTAAATATTGCCGAGGACGGCGTTACAGCTGCAGGTAACAGCGATTGCGTGTGTTCCACTTCCAGTCTGCATTGGCTGCTTCAAGAAGGTACCAGTGCACGACGCACGTGCCTCACGTAACCAAGCACATAATATTGATACACATTGCACTCCATGTGCGGCACAGCAGTATGTTGGCCGAGCAATAGGTACTGTTAGCCACGCGCTGATAGAACCAGATATGTTAATTATTCACATTATTTGACAGTTATTATCAAGTGAATTCGTCTGTAAATGGGTCACTTTTGCCGGTTGATAATAACTTGAAAAACTAAACTAACCTTATTGCAAAGTAAAATGAAAAGAAAGGTAGTGCACCAATATAGTAAAGCCAGCGCAACAAGGCGCACACCGCAAAACCTAACAAAACCTAACGATACAGAGCAAAGCACAGCATACTCAGCAGTCAAGCAGATGTGCTGACTGCTGAGTGTGCAGCACACCGCCGTATATACCACGCAACACCACACAGCACAGTATCATGCAGCACATCGCAGTATAGCACCGCGCACAAAACAGCACACATCACAGCACCGCGCACATCACAGCACAGTGCACATCACAGCATACGTTCACAGCCCATCACAGCATACATTACAGCACAGCACAGCACACATCACATAACACAGCACAGCACACAGCACACAACACAGCACACAACACAGCACACAACACAGCACACAACACAGCACACAACACAGCACACAACACAGCACACAACACAGCACACAACACAGCACACAACACAGCACACAATACAGCACACAACATAGCACACATCACAGCACATATCACAGTACACATCACAACACACATCACAACACACATCACAGCACACAACACAGCACACATCACATCAAATCACACATCACAGCACACATCACAGCACACATCACAGCACACATCACACATCACAGCACATGCCACAGTACACATCACATCACACATCACAGCACACATCACAGCACACATCACAGCACACATCACAGCACACATCACAGCACACATCACAGCACACATCACACATCACAGCACACATCACAGCACATATCACAGCACAGCACATATCACAGCACAGCACATATCACAGCACAACACACATCACAGCACAGCACACATCACAGCGCCACACAGCAATGCACAATAGACGAGGCACTAACCTGGGCGAGGATCTCGAACTCCTTCCTTCGCTTGTCGAAGTTGATGAGCCCGTCGACGGTATAGTCGGGAATGCCGGCATGGATGTACATGAGATCGGTGAGAAACGTTCCCAGGTACGGAATGGTCCCGTGATTCACCTGTGGACGCACAGATGGCGGATCGACCGTCAGTAGGCAAATATAACTCACGCACTGACATTGGTTTAGTCACCATTGGGGAGAGTGAGGGAACGTTGCCCAGTAAGTCTGAGAACCTTGAGTTATACTGGGGAATTTACTCAGTACAAATGCCGGCAGCTCAGATACAGAGCTCACGTGGGATGTACTGCACCCGGGACTGTGCAGTGCAGTCTCAGCAGGATTGACCGTGCCATATATAGTCTCAATACAGCGCCGACGCCCTGTCCTGACGAGACCGTCCCGACACCGGGCCGTATTTGAATAACCCCTAATGTTTTCTGTAATAGCGGAAAACGGTGTCATTTCTGGCACGGCTGCTCGTGCATCCATCAACCATATCATGTGATGTTTTACCTCGGATCGTCTCAGGTCAGGTCAGAAGGTCAGGTCAGCAGGTCAGGTCGAGTGACCCTGCCTCTAAAACAGTATGTGGCGTGACCCATTTGTTCTACAGCGACGGGTAAAGACGCTGTTTAGATGTAACACGCGGAGAAGGTAGGACCAGATATTAGGACGGTACATGACCATTGCCCCCCCCCCCCTCCTCTGAGAGCACAGTTAACACTGGGTGGCTAAGTTTCCCCAGTATATGTTGACCTTGGCTGGGCCATGTTCAGCGAGTGTGTGGCTGATATAGATCAGCCTGTGTCGTGATTCATCCAGAGAACACATGTGGAGGGTGCCATCCCACCAGTTAGCGTACATAACTCAGGATATATCGTTTGACGGAAGGAAGGTCACTGAACTCCGAGGGTCGTGACTCACCAGCCTTGCTCAGGTGGTACGAGCGAGACGACGCAATAGACGAACATAACTCATAACACAGCTGAGGTACAGTCATCTATCCCGTATACCGTCTGCAGGTGTTGCCGACGCCATCTATATACACATGTTCGGACGACATTGTCCCCGGCTAATGACAAGCGTGGGCGAATGATGGGCATGCCCGCAGCTAAGCAGCTAATCAAGTTCGTCCTTCTTTAACGTCATGGTGATTGTCAGAGCCTGCAATCAGTATAATATTTATATCCCTCGTGTTGACGCACTAAAAAAAAAGAAAAAAATAGAAACTTTGCTAAGCAATCAATCAATCAATCAATTTCTGTGCAATATTTATGCGACCAAGCTTCTTCCCAGCCCTAGCTTATCCATGCCAATGTGTGTGTTTTTTTTAAGCGAAGGTGTAGTACTGAACCGAGCTCGCCCGCAGATAATGTGTGCCGAGCGATGGTGCATGGAATCGGTTACCGCCAGAAATATAAGAGCCCCACCACCAACTAAGCTTTTCCTCTCAAATGTGCATAGAGGGCTTCTGTCAGATAATGAGGATAGTGTAGCGTACGTTAGCATGCTGTGTTAGATTTACTAAATTACTCGATGTTATAGTGTAATGAGTGCCGATCTGTAATGACTCAAAAATCGGAAGAGCCACGATGTGCAGATTTTTACGACAAATACATTATAAATTTATACTTGAATGCTATGGCCGTTGGTACTATGGATGTTATGGTCTTAAATGCTATGGTTTTCTGATTCAGGCAGTGTGCGGTTTCATCGTCGTCGTCCAAGACACTTGCATTATCTGTTTCGTGTTCTCTTTCGATTTTTATTTGCCTAAAAAGTATCCACCAGACAGACTTTCAGTCTTTTCAAAATATGAAAAGGCAAAGGCGCTGTTTCAATGCTGAAGCATCCATTATTTGATTTTATTTCCCGTCCTGTTGCCTATGTCTCACCGTATGATTAGATCCGGACCGGCTGAGGTACTTTTGCAGGTGTTTGTCGTTCTCTCCGAACGCCTCTGCGTGCTTGGCGGTGCCCTCCTTCATAAGCAGCTCGCGCTGGTTCAGCATGTTGTTCGCGTCGCTGAAGATCCTGGCCAGCTCTTCAAACAGCTCAGCCTGCCGACCAAGAGAGAGAGAGAGGGTCAGGCTACAAAGGTCAGCGAGGTCATGGGTCGGATAGATCTCAGCACCATACAAGTGCGACAACGTCGCTCCGCTCCCCGGTGAAGTGTGTACGGTTTTCTACGGTCTCGTTAGCGCCATCTATACAAGTGATGGGGCGAGTCAATCCGACATTTCGGTTGGTACCTATCGCTCCTGAAAATAACAGCATTTAGCAACAGCATATTATCAGATTAGGATCAGCTCATTTTATACTTAGGTACAGTGTGAAGGAAACAACGCGGTTTAAGAGATAAGCCACCTGGTGTTTTATATCAGAACCAATACATATGTCAAACTTTGTCATGATGATATTCTATTCAAAATGATACTTCTTTGCTGTGTCGCATCGGTAATTCACCTTCTCTTTGTGAAGTGCCAACCACGTTTGCTTTAGCCGGTACACAGGGTTTGACTGTAATCCCGAAATGATCGCCTTCAAAGAAGAAAAATTCTTCAGCATCCTCAGTTCCTGTGGAGAAGACGGATGTCAGAATACGCAATGCTCATATATGAAGACAATGGTAGCAAAACCTTTCTAGAGAGCACGCCACTGCCCACTTCTATATCTGACACGATATCCATGCAAGAGTACAGTAGCAATCTAACGACTTCATCCTGACTGGTATCGCCAGAGGTTGGCCATACAAAACAACACCACTGCGTTGACGCATTACCTCTTTTACACATGACCCTGGGCTCCTGTCTCACCTGAGCGATGTCGATCCACTTGGAGAGCAGTTTGGCGCGCTGACTGTGCCGTAGCGTCGTGTCCATCAGCATGGTGGAGATGACGCAGAACGAGACGGCGTTGAACTGGTCCACCGTCGCCGCCACCGACGAGGCGTCCACACCCTTCCGCTTAGACCAGATGGAGCCCAGACACTGGTGCGGAATCACCTTCCGAAACAGGTCCTGGCACGCGCAAAACGCAATGTCAGGGAGATTCTTAACGAACGAAATGTCAGGTGATGTCAGGTGATAGCATGTCTGACAACAGAGTTAATGACAAATCAAAGACATGTATCGTCATCAATAAAGATCGACCTAGAGTTCTCGTGGCCGTCGCATGGTCACAGCAAACCGATGTTGAAACACATTACCCAATGTTGCAACACGTGCATTCCTCAGACCCACTGAGGCCTCCCGCAGCCTCCCCGCAGGTCCATCCTCGTCCATCACAAACGCAGCTCTCCTTTCACTCTGCAGCTGAACGTGAATCTCCCGCTCACGGCCAGTACGGTAAGACGCGTACCTCTCACGGGAACAGCTCGCTTTCTTCTCATTCGTCTCGACTCGTCACGCCATTCACCTCGTACCTACCCCCAGCTCCGGGCTTTATTCGGTGCCCTCTATTCGGCGCCATCTCTATTGTTTAGACGGTATCTTATGTTCCCTTGGGTGATAAACCTTTTGTAGCGCAGTACCCATGCCTGTGTTGACCCTAGCTTACTTGTACTTTCATTTCATTCTCGTTTGCCCGCCCGTTTCTCGTACCGTCTATATCCTCTTCCAGTCCCCTTCCCTGCCGCGAAGCATCACCCCATCACCCTCTATTCTCGTTTCGCAACGCAACCCTTGAACCCCGTTTCCCTCCCGCTCCACCAACCGTGCCCCTCCGTACAGGGCCCGTTCCACCACCCGTGCCCCTCCGTACAGGGCCCGTTCCACCACCCGTGCCCCTCGTACAGGCCCGTTCCACCACCCGTGCCATTTCGTCAGGGCCCCGTTCCACCACCCGTGCCCCTCCGTACAGGCCCGTTTCACAACCACCCGTGCCCCTCCGTGCTGGGCCCGTTCCACCACCGTGCCCCTCCGTACAGGCCCGCCTCCACCACCCCCTGCCCCTCCGTACAGGACCCGCTTCCACCACCCGTGCCTCTTCGTACAGGGCCCTCACCACCCGCTGCCTCTTCTACAGGCCCACCCACACCCAACCCGTGCCAACCTCCGACAGGGCCCACTCCACCACCCGTGCCCCTTCCGTTACAGGGCCCGCTCCACCACCCGTGCCCCTCTGTACAAGGGCCCGTCCACCACAAGTGGCCCCTCCGTGCTGGCCCGTTCCACCACCCGTGCCCTCCGTACAGGGCCCGCTTCCACCACCCCTGCCCCTCCGTACAGGACCCGTTCCACCACCCGTGCCTCTTCGTACAGGGCCCGTTCCACCACCCGTGCCCCTCCGTACAGGCCCACTCACACCACCCGTTGCCCCTCCGTACAGGGCCCACTCCACCACCCGTGGCCCCTCCGACAGGGGGCCCCCCCGTTTTTCCACCACCCGTGCCCCTCCGTACAGGGCCGCTCCAACCACCCCTGCCCCTCCGTACAGTACCCTTTCCACCACCCGTGCCTCTTCGTACCAGGCCCGTTCCACCACCCGTGCCTCTTCGTAACAGCCCTCCACCACCCGTGCCCCTCCGTTACAGGGCCCGTTCCACCCAACCCGTGCCCCTCCGTACAGGCCCGTTCCAACCACCCGTGCCCCTCCGTACCAGGCCCACTCCACCACCCGTGCCCTCCGTACCAGGGCCCGTTCCACCACCCGTGCCCCTCCGTACAGGGCCCGTTCCACCACCCGTGCCCCTCCGTGCTGGGCCCGTTCCACCACCCGTGCCCCTCCGTACAGGGCCCGCTCCACCACCCGTGCCCCTCCGTATCAACGCTAGGACACTGCCTCCGTATCACGTACTGCGTCCATGCGTGTGAGCTGCTCGGCGAAACGTCTCTCTGAGATCTCTTGGAAGGTGAGCGGAGGGACGTCGGACTGCACCGGGCTCAGACAGCGGACCTCCTCCGTCGAGAGGATCCGCTGCAGCATCGGTGACGCTGCTGGCACAACACAGAATGGCGGGTCAGATCAGTGAGGTCATGCTAGGCAGGTTAAAACGTTCAGGTTAGAGCAGAACGAACAACTGATGGTGTAGGCTCAGTGCTCACCATAATCTTAAAATTAATCATTCGTTGATTGGTGTAACAAATAGACAGGTCTTAACACTGGGGAACAGAGTATTGCAATGACAAGCTAGTGGCGTTCCTCATTTGGTCACCATGCTCCACTCCTACCCTCCTCTCCTCTCCTCCCCTTCCACATCACCCTACCTTTGATCTCCCCTTCTCGCCGTCCTCCTACCTTTGATCTCCTCCTCCTTCTCGAACTTCTCCAGCTTGTGTGTGACCTTGTTCTCCAGCTCGGAGGTGGTCGGCCGGTAGGCGCGGCAGAACTCGAGGATCCGCTGCATGAGAGGGTAGTCGGGGTGGTCCTGGAAGTCGGCAGGGTACGAGTCCAGCCACACCATGATGGCCAGCCGCAGCGACCTGTAGTGCAGTGAAGAAGCCAACAGCGTCAGAAAAACACCGTCTTCATATACCCACACATGCTAAGTGTATTACACTTGCCTCATCTGGAAGCGGGTGGTATTGGTAGCATGGCAAATATCCTAACTTGAATGAAAAGAGCGCGCAGAATCGCAATCGTCTACAAATGAAGCTGTCACAACTGAGATTTGTTACGAACGTTTTCTTCAGACAGACCAAACTCGAAAACTCATTACGAAATATAAACAATCCACATACTTTTTATGCTCATCCCGGTTCTCTTCATTCGTTTCCTCTTCGTGTAGCTTCCGGTATCTGAAATGAAACAGCGATAATGTAATTAGGAACCCTGTGAGCCGACATTGCACATATATACACATCAGTGGTAGAGCTTTATGAAAACGTCGGGGCCCTCCTAAATGTTAATTTCATTGATTTTAAATCATTCTTACCATGCCAATCCATAGCCTTATGTTAAAATGTGAAATAATTTGGGGGCTCGGGCCCTGCCCAAGAAGATATAAAGTGCCACCCCTGACAAAAGCACACACAGACAGACTCACACCACACACCACACGAGGCCCTGTTACCGGAATGCGTGGCTGCCTGTGCAGTGTGCAGTCAGGCGCGACCACAGAATGCTGCGCCGGTTGAGAAGCCAGGCGGTGTTATACTGTCAGGTGCTGAACCCAGCTATATAGACGGTGTATTACTGGCAGGTTGCTGGAACCGGCAGCTATATAGCGGTGTTATTACGGCAAGTGCTGGTAACCGCAGCTATATAGACGGTGTATTACTGGCATGCGGAACCGGCAGCTATATAGAACCGCGATGGGCGACAGAACCCGCGTCCGGCAGTCATATGGACCGCGTGGCGCTGACAGATAACCGACGCCCCGCAGTCATATGGACCGCTGGCCGCTGACAATACCGCTCCGGCAGGTCATATTGACCGCTGGGCATGAACAGATACCGGCGCCCGGCAGTCAATATGGACCGCTGGCGCTGACAGATACCGGCGTCCGCATCATATGGACCGCTGGCGCTGACAGATACCGGCGCCCGCAGTCATATGGACCGCTGGGCGCTGACAGATACCGGCGCCCGGCATCATATGGACCGCTGGCGCTTGACAGATACCGGCGCCCGGCAGTCATATGGACCGCTGGGCGCTTGACAGATACCCGCGTCCGCGCGATCATATGGACCGCTGGGCGCTGACAGATACCCCGCGTCCGACAGTCATATGACCGCTGGGCCTGACAGATACCCGCGTCCGGCAGTCATGGACCGCTGGGCGCTGACAGATACCCGCGTCCGCAGTCAATGGACCGCTGGGCGCTGACAGATACCCGCGTCCGGCAGTCATGTAGACCGCTTCCGCGAGGCTGCAGTCTGGACCGGCTCTAGAAGCAAGCTAAGGTCGAAGTTGGGATACTGGGGAACGGGAAGGCGGACTGTGGGACTCCAAGTACCACAAACGCCACTGAAACCAATATCACATGGAGCGGGAGGACAGATCTCACGCCGGCCGCGGTGAAGTTGTATCCCCTCAACTGCCGCTTATTATTGAGTGAGTTGAGAATCACCGGTCAGTCCGGTGAACATCTGTGTTCAATCAGTCCCGAGCAGCTGCTGCGCACCGGGGCTGCTCATGAAACAATCACGGTGCAGTACGGCTGTACGATTCAACAGAACAGAGCTGCTGAGAGCAGCAGTCACAGCAGCGGTCACACCAGCAGCAGTGCACCCCCCCCCGCCCCCCTCTTCAAGAGCGGTCGAGGATGAGGAGGACCGTCCGTGTCGCCGGCGGGCCGTGACCGCAGCTCCGTGTCCGGGAGGCCGCCGGCAGAGCGGCACGATCGGCCCCGGCTCGACTTACCTCCCACCGAGACACGGAAACAGCATGTCACACCCGGCGAGACGGCGAGCCACGGCGAGCCACGGCGAGCCACGGCGTGGCCGACCGGCCGAGACGCCTCGGCGCGCCCGTGAGAGTGGCCGTCAGGCTTTCGTCGCCCCGAGAGGCGGAGAGACGCGTCACAAAAACCCAGTGTTTAGCCGGCACGACTCGGCAGCAGCGCCGCGCGGACCGATCAAAAGACGCCTGTGTCCGGTAGGCGCCGGCTGATCGTCAGCATTCCTGACGGCGTGACCGACAATATTGACTCCGTGATGTGTGCGCAGAACACGCGACACAAACACGCTCTTTGACTAAGCAGTTTCCTGAATATTCAGCGCACATGGAACGCGTCTCTCATCCCGGCTGAGACACACCTCGCAGCTTTGGCTCAAATACCCACCGGGGGCCAATCTACTATGACGGGCACAAAACATGGCCTACGGCACGTACCTGCTGCGCGACACTCCACTACAGCACGATCATGCACCACATTCCCTCACGAGCCTCGACCCTGTTCCGGTCCGGCGGGCCCGCTCAAAGCCCCGTCTGACGGCCGGCCTTCGAGAGCTGGCACCTAAAGTAATGGTCGGCGGACGCGGTGGCGTGAAGGACTACAGAGCCCAGAAGCGGTGCGTGAGAGACTTTGAGCCCAGCAGGCACGACACGACGCCTGGCCGACAGCACTGTCTGTCTAGGCGGGGGCGGCGGCGGCGGCGGCGGCGGCGGCGGCAGCGGCACGGCACGGAGGCGTTTTTCGAGCGGCCGCGGTCGCCGTCACGGCGGCGTCACCGATACACCGGAAGTGGTCGGCCTCAGACCGGAAGTCGGCGGCACCGCTCCGCCGAGGCCGACCGACGCGCCTCAGGGGGTCGGGTCTGTGACTGACTTGAAGCAGGCGACGCAGGGATATATTAGACGGGCAGCGTTCCACGGTAGCATAAATCGACACTAAAACACAACCGAGAATATGAATACCTTAGTTGGAACCGAAACCGTATACTGGATAATATGCCAAAATGTCATAAAAAGGCCGAACATAGTAACACCGTCGACGTCTGACATTAGCGGAGAATTGAATCGGTAGGAAGACGCCGCTGTACTCAGGCCATCAGTAACGACCGTTTGTTCACTGTACGGAGTAGCTGTGACGCTACACCCGGAGTCGTAACAGCAGACGCCGACACGATGTGAAACGCTGCCGTTCAATGGGTGGCGTAACGGACGGTCGGTGGAGCATGGCATGGGGTGACTGAGGTCATGATCCTAGCGGACGCCAACCGATTCACAGTCCGCTCCTTGTGATTTGAAAGTTATTTCGGATCTATCAACCGTATCCGATCCGTTAGAATAGTGCTGATTGCCGGGACGAAGGATTTCACAGTCCAGCCGCCCTTCGCATAAACACATTGATATTGACTTGCAGGACTAAGATGGAGTGATTTTTCACTTCAACTCTTGTCACAGGTGTAATGCGAAAACCTATTCGTCAGAACAACATGCGAGGCAGTCATCTGCAGCACAGTGTTGCCGTCCAGCCACGGTCACTTTCCATTTCACGCTGTCCAAGGCCAGCCGAGCGGCGTGCCATGGCTTCTCCGCGGTCCCCAGGAGAAACCCGGCGAGAATCTGGGCTGCTACCTGTCGTGGCTGGCCGCCCCCGCCCCCGCCGCCGCCGCCGCCGACCGAGAGTGACCTCCATCTGTGACCCAGCGCACCAGTCGTGACTGGAAGCTGACCGCAGTCCGGCCCGAGCCCGCTGCCGAGAAACACAGCAACACGTTCCTCCCGCTGCCGAGAAACCTGCCGAGAAACCTGCCGAGCTGCTCCCGCTGTCGAGAAACCCAGCGTAGCTCCTCAGCCAACAGCAGCACTGCGTCGGAGTCGCTGCACCGAGAGTGGACGGAGAACCCGGGACCCGGCCCGGCGCACGAGCCGGTCTTTTTGCGTGTGACTATGCGTGGAGCGTCCCTCCGAGGAAAGGCACCATATGCTACGAAAGAAGCGCGTGTGACCGTCGATCGCGACGTGGGAAAGCCGCCGTGTGGGAAAAACGCGGGGGAGGGAGTGGTATTTTGCCAGCTGGTCGGCACTTCCTGCCGGAGCGCCATCTGCATGCTGTGTCGTGTCGTCCCGAGTTGAGCAGGAAATGTATCCAGCTGATGTAAGGTCGCCAGCCAAGCTGAGACATGCGATAGCCACAGGTGACAGACGTCTCTCGAAATCCATCGTGGTGCATTTCAATGAGGAGGCCAGACTTCGACGAGCGATCACGGATGGGCCAAAAAAACGATGAGCTTGAAAATAATGTATGCACGACAAGCAGCGTAATGGGGAAAAATGGTTACACAAGGTAACACATGTTTTTGGTGATGATCAAATCGTTGTCGTATTCAAATCACCATCTCCTCCATGTCATCAGATTTTCAACTCCCAACAAACAGGAAATACATTTCCGAACAGAGACCCTGCAACTCTTTCGCTCGAGTGCAGCTACCACCACAGAATCACAGCGCACAGAATCACACAGAATCACCACAGAATCACCACAGAATCACACAGAATCACACAGAATCACCACAGAATCACACAGAATCACACAGAATCACCACAGAAACACACAGAATTCACCACAGAATCACCCACAGAATCACACAGAAACTCACACAGGAATCACACCCAGGAATCACACAGGGACGTCACCACAGAAATCACCACAGAATCACACAGAATCACCACAGAATCACCACAGAATCCACCACAAATCACCCACAGAATCCACAACAGAATCACCACAAATCACCACAGAATCACCACAGAATCACACAGAATCACCACAGAATCCACCACAGAATCACCACAGAATCCACACAGAATCACCACAGAATCACACAGAATCACACAGAATCACCAAGATCACCACAGAATCACCACAGAATCACCACAGAATCACCACAGAACAACCACAGAATCCACCACAAGAATCACCAACAGAATCACACAGAATCACCAACAGAATCACACAAGAATCACCACAGAATCACAGCGCCACGACAAAGCCGCAGCTCTGCACGGCAGCGGCGGCTGACGTCAGCCAGGGCGTGTCATCATCTGGCCCTGTCTCTCGGCCGGCCTCGGTCACCAGTGCGGTGGCCGGCGGCCTGTTGACACTTCCTGCTCTGGTCCGTGTCAGCCCTGACGGCGGCCGCTGCCCCCGGCAGTGCGGGCCGGCCGCGGCTCCTCCTCTGCAGGACGGTACCGCGGCGCTGCACCGTGTGGGCCGCTCTGCCGACCGCCGCAGACCCAGTCCGGGCCTCCGGCCCACGCCGCGCGGCACAGAGCTGATATCGCCTCCGACTGCAGCCAGAGCCGAGAAATGTTAATCAGAACTTGGTACGCTATTGCAACGACTTTTTCATTTGTGTGATACAGGGTGATTGCTAATTAATGTAAATTTGACAATGGTTATTTTACTGATACAGTGTTGTATCTATGTATTTGTTGGACTAACGAGTGGAAAGTTAGCTGCTGATTCAAGACGAGACATTCGAGTTAAAGGAAATAGTTCACCTTGATTTTTTTCTAAACACGATTTGACTATATTTTGAAATACAACTTCTTTGCAAAATGTCAAAAATAGCCATAAATTGCGCCGATTCAGGACAGAAGGACGTACATTATTAATTTTATAAAACTATATGCGCACTCTCCGCAACGTCAAACGTGGCTCAGCCAATCAGATATTCGAAAGTACGTCCGGTAAAGATGACTGTAGGGGAGAGTGCCCAAACTGCGCCAGCGGTTTTCCTTAATCCGCCCATGTTCAATATCTCGAAAAAGTCAGCCCTATATGATTATGCAGTGCATATTATTAATCCCCTCACTAACTCATAATATTCGGTCTTCTGTCGCCAAGCAAAAGGTCAGTTGTCGCTGTAAGGAAGTCATTTTACGGAAATGTTGTGTTCTATCTGAACATGCAATGTTTACGGCCAATGTTATGTTTTATTGTGGAAAGTAGAAAGAACTGAAGTGGCCTTGAATTAGGATGAGCAATGCATTTTGTAATCCCTTTTGAGCAAGTAGCCACATTCAAAAACTAAAACATGTCCGCCATATTGCTGTTTTCCCGACTTGCAGCTGAGTCCGAATTGCGCCCATACATATTGCCGCCCAGTTGCACTATAACACTGTGCGCGGGTTAAGGCACCCGTGGTATTTGACCCGGTGGTAATAACCTCATGGTATTCGACCCTGTGAGACTTAAAAACAACTTTTTCGCACATAAATCTAGTTACGGGAAACTTCGTTCCAAACATAACTTACACACACAATGTGAAACCGAAGGTTTCATTTGGTATATTTGCAAAGTCGAATACACAATGTTAAATAGCATTGGAAAAGTATATCACCTAAATGGCGCCCGTCATGGTGTGCAATACGGCACGCTGTGCCTAATATGCGCTTTGCAGGGGTCTGCGGAAAATCCTACAGCTACCCATTCAAGTGATTGCGATTGTAAATGATGAGTTTATTTGCTAGAAAATCCGGATCGCGTACTGAAGCCTTATTTATTATTCATACGACGTATATGCTAAGCACACGACGTGTTTTTGCTTAAGGGGCGCAAATATGGTGGCACTCTCCCCTATAGTCTCTTAGCCCAGGTGTAGAAGCCCACATTCTTGACATTATAATTTATGACCCACATTCCATCGACAAAAAATCTGCAATATAATTCGGCGGAGAGCCCTTTCAGCCCAGAAAACTTGCAGTTAATGGTTTTTCAACACGGGCTACAAAACTGCTATCTCAGTTCAAAACCCATGTTGAAGGTGAACTATTTCCTTTAAGACCGATTTGAGATCTTCAAAATATTCGACATTTCTAGTCGGTTGCAAAAAAACGAATGTGACTGTCGAATGACTCAAATCAGGATTATCCGACTATACACATACGAAGGTGCGAATGTGTCGAATACGTCTAATCGGCTGCTAAATTTCCACTCATGTTGGACTACTGGATATCAGAACATCTGGACATTTTCATTTCTGTGGTGAGATTTTCCGTATCTAGTATCTAGCAAAATGGTTCCACAGCCGCACGCATAGTTCAATGCACTTTACGGGCATTTCAATGGAGATGGCATATGGCCCGGGTCGCTTCTTTGGGGTCTATATGGACTCCTGTACCCATCCAGCCTGCAGCCGGTCCAGACTTAGGATGTCAGGATGTCCTTCTTAGCTCCGCCAGGGTCACGGACAATAACACAAGTAGCCTAGTGGTGATAGACACGGGCTCAAGGCATGGTCCACGGATAATCAGTCACACGACAGAGCACTCGCTTACGCAGCTTCAGCCTAATTCAGACGGCTTTGGGTCAAATTTTAGGCCTTATGGTTAAGAATCTGTAGATGAGTTTCTCAAATGCCAAACATTCTAGCCATATGTCATGCGCTGAATATAATGCATAGCCCAAAGTTTCGCTTCAACTTAAATTTCGCCCAAAAATCTGACTTTGAAAATCATCGACGCCTTCTGCCACCCACGCCTAATCTCGGCGCTGGCCACCAGACGATCTTCGGCGCTGGTCACCGAGACGATCTCGGCGCTGGTCACCAGACGATCTCAGCGCTGGTCACAGGCGATCTTGGCGCTGGTCACGAGGCGATCTCGGCGCTGGTCACGAGGCGATCTCGGCGCTGGTCACCAGGTGATCTCGGCGCTGGTCACCAGGCGATCTTCGGCGCTGGTCACCAGGTGATCTCAGCGCTGGTCACGAGGCGATCACGGCGCTGGTCACGAGGCGATCTCGGCGCTGGTCACGAGGCGATCACGGCGCTGGTCACGAGACACGACCGGATGTGGGTCCGGGTGCAGCGGGTGTGCTGTGTTGCTGAGCTCATACGGGTTCACAGGGGAGGTATAATTACCCCGGAGTGCATGGAGCCTATGGCAGCATGTGGATATGACCTTTGTCTGATGACAATATAATGGGATCGTTGAGCTAGGGGCTCCAATCTGACGCATGCCTTTGGTTTTACGGAGGCCCTACGATAACAACCGAAGTACATTTACGGTAGATATCTCTGCCGACAAAGCCAAAGTTACTACATCCATTTTTTTCAGCATTTTCCTTGACAATCACTGAGACGCTGAATCCAGGTTAGAGAAGTTTTGAGCAATTAACTACAGGATGCTAAAGCAACAGGCATCGAGTCTTCGGTGCTTATATATGTAAGTGTTCGGCTATTGGTACCGGAAACCATTTAAGACAACACAGGCAGCGTACCGTGGCGCAGTGGTGTTCAGAAATACCTAGGCACTAATACGGATATTTGGAAACGAAGCTCCGTTTTCTTAAAATAGATAGAGTAAGTTAGGAATCGGTTAGGCAGGCCACGTTGGCATGAACGGAAGTTTTACAGCCCATTTAATGCCACTTGAAATGAGCATCGTTTCCTGCAATTTCGAGAATTAGCGTTACGTGAGGCGGTCTCTGGGAGACGTCGAGCTCATCGGTGGTCGGTATATTAGTGACCGCATAGCAAGCGCCATAAAACCCGTGGTGGCGTACCAAAAATGCATGTCTGTCATGCAACTTTGGTACCATGAGAGACTTTGCGCCTTTGTTCGAAGCTCTG
>VOPJ01010309.1:0-12291 GCA_014673585.1 Semibalanus balanoides | reverse complement strand
CGCCACACACAGCTCGGACGCCGCCACACACAGCTAGGACGCCGCCACACACACAGCTCGGACGCCGCCACACACAGCTCGGCCGGCGTCTGAGCTGTGTTCAGCGCAACTGACCCGGGCCACGAACGGATCTTGGGAGGGTTTGGTGTTCAAGGTCGACTGCTGAGGAGTATTTAATAAAAGTTTGCAGCCGTAGCTTCTTTGGGTAAAGTGCAGTAGCGATATTCACTTTAAAATACATCGATGTTCGGGTAATTCTGGGACAACCTATAGGTACGCATGTATCCTCGGCTGGGGAAACTGTCACGGAAGTATATAATGCATATAAACCTCGCGTTAAATAGGATTAAAAACCAACACATTTCGTCCCATTCTTGTGTTATCTATAAGCTGATGCATATTTTGCAAGCTCAAATATCTTTAGCACATATTATGATGGCGGGCCCATAAATTATGTATAGCACTCCACGACGAATTAACTATGCATCACGTTTTTGTAGATGGTAGACAATCTATAATTATCAAACCATAGCTTGTGTAGGTATAGTCTTGGAACTTAGTACGTTGGACAGGAATAAGGCGAAGAAACAAGGCAAAGCTTGATGTTGCGGTGGGTAGAGACAAAACACCGAATAAAGTATAATTAATTTGTTATAATTTGGTAATTCATATAAGCATGCAAGTTTACAAATGTCAAGACAATTATGACATACAAAAATACAATAAAAAATATGAAAGACATACAAAGACATAGGAATAGCAAACACATCACTGGTGGACGCGTTTCATTTAACATAATCCCTTGACACAGTATGATTAGAGGAAATTACGCACACGTGTGCATAATTTCATCCTATCATACGGTCCCATGAAGTCTGTAAGACGAAACGCGTCCACCAGTGGTGTGTTTTCTGTTGTTTGTCATACGCATTTTGACCTTTGATGAGTTCTCGTGACCTCAATATTGACCTGACCAAAAACCTAAAAAATGGCCAGTATACTTTCGATAGAGCTTGTCTCGAGCTATGTAACGTCGTTTCCTGCTTATCGCTAGGCCGTGTGGTTTTCGAGATATTATGGGGGACTATACTATACAGTTACACGCCCCGCGCCGGCCGTTTGTGGATGGCGCGAACCCTGGCGGTGATCGGGTCAAATCAGTAAAGTCACAATATTACGCGTCTGTCATGCCCTGACCCACCATCTGTCTTGCCCTCGCCAATCCTGACCTGTCCGCGCTATCCTGTCATGTCCTGACCTGTATTGCCTAATGCCTATACCCAACTCTGCCCCACATCTGCCCCAACTCTGCCCCACATCTGCCCCAACTCTGCCCCACATCTGCCCCACCTCTACCACACCTCTGCCCCACCTCTGTTCCACCTCTGTCCCACCTCTGCCCCACCTCTGTTCCACCTCTGTCCCACCTCTACCCCACCTCTGTTCCACCTCTGTCCCACCTCTACCCCACCTCTACTAAACCTCTACTAAACCTCTGCCCCACCTCTGCCCCACCTCTACCACAACCCTCTACCACACCTTCTACACCCACCTCTGCCCGCGTACCCGGCTCCACCTAGCCCCACCTCCATGCCCCACCTCTGCCCCATCTTCTTACCCAATCTACTAAAACCTTACCCCACTCTGCCCCACCTCTGCCCCACCTCTACCACACCTCTACCCCACCTCTGCCCCACCTCTACCCCACCTATGCCCCACCTCTACCACAACTCTACCACACCTCTGCCCCACCTCTACCACACCTCTACCACACCTCTACCACACCACCCACCTCTGCCACCTCTGCCCCACCTCTGCCGCGCATGCCGTTTCGCGCGAATCGTATCCCCCTACTATTGCCCACCTCAACCCAACCTCTGTCCACCTACTACCACACCTCTGCCCCACCTTCACACCTACCCCACCTCTTACCACATCCTCTTCTACCCCACCTCTACTAAACCTCTACCCCACCTCGCCCCAACTGATGCCCATCTCTACCACATCTATTGTGTAGTCCCACCTCACCCCACCTCTGCCCACCTCTACCCCAGTGGACCGTCAGGCATGAACTCTACACCCCACCTCTGCCTCACCTCTGCCCCGCCTTTACTCCGCCTCTGTCCCGCCCTGCTCTGCCCGTTGCCGCCGCCCTGTCCTGCCCGTTGCCGCCTCTCTGTCCTGCCCCGCCCAGTGGCATCAGCACAGCTGTTGCATTTGCGTGCTCTCGGTTAGATAAGTCAAGTTAGATTATCCGATACAGAGCGAATGTTTCGGTCAAATTGGCGAATTTTATGGTCATGACTAGATAGTATAGTTTGAATAGCAATATAGGCTAGCGAGGCTAAAATTTGTTTTGGTTGACAAAGATAACCGTTCGTTATTTTCGCAGCAGCCGGAATTCCCACCATTTTGGCAAAACGGCACCCGTACCATTTTGACGGTGGCCTAAATTTTAGGGGTGGCAATGCCACCCCAGTGTCACAAAACAGGGGGGGCAGTTTGCCACCCCTGCCCATATGGTGGCGTCGCCATTGCGGTGGACCTTGTAAAGGAAAAGAAGTTAGCAATGCTATTTATTCAATTTAGCGTTACGACGAACTGAAGACGATGACGATGGCTACCGATATGACGCCGCAAAGCAGCAGGAAAATTTTAAATTTTAGGTCGTGGAAAACGAATTTATATTGTTGGAACCAGACCGTAATTGGAGCCAAGTCCCAAGTAATCCCTTTGCCTGATTGCACATCTCGGTAAGATGAAAATATTTAATTAAAGGTAGTTTTTCAGATACGATAGCCTTAGATAGTAAATCACGATGGCCGGTGGCAATCAGCGCTCAATAATAGATATAATAATACAATCTGTATTTATATGTACCGAGCTGTAACAAACAACTTATAACAGTTATGATTGGTTTGCAAGCAGCAAGAGGCAGAACGATTTTGCTGCGCATAAATGGTCCCTGTAGATCTCTAGTCCCTAGTCCCTAGGTCCTTGTCCCTGTAGATAAATGATCCCTGTAGATCGCATAAATGGAGGAACCTGGCGGGAGATGGCTTGGGGAGATGGTCCTGGCCTGGTCCCCAATATTAACTCTTCGGTCAAGCAAGTTGAGCACCGCTGGAACAGCTTCCGGGTGCCGATGTCCGCGTCATTGCGTTCGCGAAGCCTTTTTCGGAGCTCGGCAGACTGGCTAGCTAAACATGTACCCCCACTGAAAGTTAATATTTTATGAAGGGAGTTAGCCCTGGGAGTTGGGACCAGCAATAACCGCCAAGGAGAGCCTCTGCCAGACAATTAATGTATTTAATTTTCCCATTTTCGAAATTTGTATAAGCGATTGCGAAACTTGCGTCATGCCGTGAAGCGGCGCAAATTTTCGCAGTTTGTTACTGTGGATAGCCGGATTTACAGCTGCAAAGACAATTATTACGATTTGATGATACATTGGGAGCGCGGGGGCATACTTGTATTGAATCCCCCCAATAATCTACGGTGGGGACATTTTCCCTGATGCCCCCTCCCCACCCTGGATCTGCCTCTGCCAGTAGAAGTAGAAACTGCGCGATAGCCAATTGCAACGCTATATTATTGCTTAACTCACTAAATATGCCGTTCCTGTAACTGCCAAATTGAAAATAACCAACAGACTCTTACTGAAATCGCCTAGGTTGTTTTAAATCCTCATACAAACGGGAAAAGCAGTGGCAATGAAGTTCTTATAAGAAGTGAGAAGTGCGACGCCCTACTAATCTCCAAGGCCGACATTGGTACCGTGTGGCGGCGAGGATTGGCCAAGTTAGCCGCGGGGCGACAGTGTGGTCGTTGCCATTACCGCCGATAGTGATCACGGAGCGTGTTGTGAAAGTGGCTACTTGACAATATAGAGGCGTCTCTATCAGCGTCTGAATACGAAGTGAGTACATCAATTAATGACTATCCAATGGACTAGTGGGGACCCAAAGTGGCGCGGCGGCATTAAACATACCCGAGCTGAATCAGATGGCCATAGCAATCCACTAAGACCATATATGCGCACCGTCGCCATGGAGCCCGACGAGCGGACTGCGAGTCAGCCTGGATGGAGGTATACGACACAGAAACACCATGCTGAACCGTGGACACCAATCAGCTGACAACAACTGGCGCAGGTGACCTCTGCGGACGGACCGCCTCTGTCCCTATATAACGTGGCCTGGGTCTTCTTACAGACGTTCACCCGGGAGTGGAGACAGCAGCAACGCAGGGGAGACGTTAAGTTCTGATCATGGGTGTCCCTTCCAGGAAGGGCAGAGGTATAGAGCAGGATATATGCAATTCTAGGAGGCGGACGCGTGTCGAACGGCACGTACACGGACCACTCCTCGAGTGCATCTGTTACACCACATATGTATGTCCCCACACGCGGCGGCGAACACACCGGCCGCAATGCTAGCTCGGCAGGTGCATCATCAGACCCGCGACCTCCTGCCGCCGGACGACCAAGAGCAAGCTCAAACGGCGCGGACAAGCCGATCGTGGTTATCTTATCCTCGGAGGTCGCGCCGGGCGAGGCCATGCAATCGACCTCGCAGCTCTGCGCCCGGTGAATGCACTGGTGAAGGGCATCGCCCACACTGACGTCAGACAGGTCCTGGAGTTGTATCTGCTGCACGGCAAGGGACAGGTCCAATCAAACAGACACGCGTCGCCCGTGAGCCGCGTGATCAACTGGAGCAAGCCAACACGGCGCGGACAGGGTCTGGTAGTATGGGTGCGTGACGGGCAGGGGCACCATCACAGGAACCTCTTGCTCTGCCCGCGACGACCCTGATGAAGGTCAAGGCAGCAAAACGGTCGCGGCACGCAGGTCATCTGTACTGAGCGGTGGCGAGGCGGGACCATGCGAGGTCAACGACCTCCCCTGCAACACCCGAGACACGTCCACAGCCGACCACACAGCACGTGAAAACTCGAGCGCAGGCACAGCAGTGTGACTAGTCTTCTACTGAGTTGAGAGGGAGCGGCTCTGGGGTCGAGAGAGAGGTTCCTCCTGCCGCCCGACACACAGGTGAGCAGACCATGCAACGGGTCGCTCGGACATCGGTCCTGGTACTAGAAGGACACTCTTCGTCCGATGGCCGTGGAATTTTGGGGCGGGGCGGCGGGCGCAATACACACGACACTCCCCTGCTCACCGTACACTTCTAGGAGGAGAGCAGCGCGCTGGACAGGTCTGGTTAAACTGGGCACTAGTTAGATTGGCGATATTGCCATCACACCGACCTCCCCTGCCCCGGACAACTGGAGCAGCCACAACGGCGCGGACAGGTCTGGTTTACTCGGGCGGCGGGGCCATCACAGACGTCGTAAACTCCATCAAAGCAGGACCACTCAGAGCTAAGCCACCGGCCGCGGACAGGTCTGGTACTCTGCGGCGGCGGCCATCATAAACAGACCCTCCCTGCCGCCGAAGACACCGAGCAAGCCACACGGGCCGCGGACAGGTCTGTACTGCGGGGCGGGATCAAAGACCTTCCCTGCCCCGGACACCAGAGCAGCCACACCGCGGCGGACAGGTCTGGTACTGCCGGCGGCGGGCCATCCAACAGACCTCCCCTGCCCCGGACACCAGAGCAGCCACACGGCGCGGACAGGTCTGGTACTGCGGCGGCGGCGGGCTCTCAGCTGATCCAGTGACGATAGCACCGGACTGTGCACGGTGACAGTACCGTGACGGCCTGGGTCGTGATCGGCAGATGGTCCCGACAGCGTGGGACCCGGCTCAGAGCACGGGAGATAATGTCTCCCTCCCTCCATCCCCACTGAACTCAATAAAAATCCCTGCCTCGTCTCCGACGCCACGGCCCACGCACTGTTCCGCCGACGCTGCTGAACACTGGGAAGGCCGCCGCTCGACGGCTCAGAGATGGGCTGGATAGACCGGATCAACTGGGCAGCGGGCATCAACTGGACAGACTGGATCAGATGAGACATACCTGCGTGGCAGGCCTGGCAACGCCGACACAGATAATCAATCACTGCAGTAGGCCCCTCCTACCCTGAAAACATTCCGCACCACACAACACACAACACACACACACGACACACCAAACCAACACACAACACACAAACACACACACACACACACACAACACACACAACCACACACACACACACACACACACACACACACAAGCGCGTGCGTGCACAAAGCACACACACCACACACACCTACCCACACACTCACATGCACACACACAGCACACAACACACCACATCACACAAGTGCACACAATCACACAACACAGTGGCACACACACACACACACACCACCACACGACACACAACACAGGGGGGGGGGGAGATAAATAACTTCTATGAGCAGTCTGTGTACCGTGCAGGTGGTCCAGAAGGGGGGGGGGCGGGGTGCGGTAACTTCCGGCCGCAGCGGACCATCGTCCATCAGCCAGCCGAGGTTAGCACGGCGGTACAATAACCAACACAACAAGTACACCCGGCGCCTGCAGCCGGTCCATGACACCAATGGAGCCAGCGTTCATCTGAGGCCACTCCGAGGGTCAGCTGGTGGTTACCGTCACCGATGTGCTGCGTGTCGTACGGGCGTGGGCAGGAGACTGCTCCGATACCCAGCGCTGGAGACTGCTCCGATACCCAGACAAGCCAGCGCTGGAGACTGCTCCGATACCCAGACAAGCCAGCGCTGGAGACTGTCCGATACCCAACAAGCCAGCGCTGGAGACTGCTCCGATAACCCAGACAAAGCCAGCGCTGAGACTGCTTCTCTTTTTCCCGATACCCAGACAAGCCAAGCGCAGGAGACTGCTCCGATACACAGACAAGAGCCAGCGCTTGGGACTGGCTCCGATACCCAGACAAGCCCACACAGGAGACGTGCTCCGATACCACAGCAGCCAGCGCTGGAGAATGGCTCCGATACCCAGACAAGCAGCGCTGGAGACTGCTCCGATACCTCAGACAAGCGGCAGCGCAAGCAGACTGCTTTCCGATAACCCAGACAAAGCCAGCCGCTGAAGACTGCTGGCCGATACCCAGACCCAAGCCAGCGCTGGAGACTGCTCCGATACCCAGACAAGCCAGCGCTGGAGACTGTTTCCGATACCCAGACCAAGCCAGCGCTGGAAGACTGCTCCGATACCCAGACAAGCCAAGCCGCTGGAGACTGCTCCGATACCCAAGACCAAGCCAGCGCCAGGAGACTGCTCCGATTACCCAGACAAGCCAGCGCTGGAGACTGCTGCCGATACCCAGACAAGCCAGCGAGGAGACTGCCTCCGATACCCAGACAACGCAGCGCAGGAGACTGCTCCGATTACCTCAAGACAAGCCAGCGCTGGAGACTGCTCCGATACCCAGACAAGCCAGCGCTGGGAGACTGCTCTCGATAGCCCAGACAAGCCAGCGCCTGGAGACTGCTCCGATACCAGACAAGCCAGCGCTGGGAGACTGCTCCGGATACCCAGACAAGTCAGCCGCAGGAGACTGCTCCGATACCTCAGACAAGCCAAGCGCTGGAGACTGCTCCGATCCTCAGACAAGCCAGCGCAGGAGACTGCTCCGATAACCCCAGACAAGCCAGCGCTGGAAGACTGCTCCGTATACCCAGACAAAGCCAGACGCTGGAGACTGCTCCCGATACCCCAGACAAGCAGCGCTGGAGACTGCTTCCGATTACCAGACAAGCCAGCGCAGGAGACTGCTCGATAGCACAGACAAGGCCAGCCGCTGGGAGACTGCTCCGATACCCAGACAAGCCCAGAGCTGGAGACTGCTCCCGATAACCCAGAAACAGCGCTGGAAGATGCTTTCCCGATCCCAGACAGCCAGCGCTGGAGACATGCTCCCGATACCCAGACAAGCCAGCGCTGGAACTGCCCGATACCCGCAGACAAGCCAGGCTGGGAGATGCTAACCCCGATACCCCAGACAAGCCAGCCGCTCGGAGACTGCTCCGATACCCAGCGCTGGAGACTGCCCTCCGATACCCAGACAAGCCAGCCAGCAACTTAGCTCGATACCCAGACAAGCCAAGCCGCAGCAGACTGCTCCGAATAACCACAGTACAAGCCAGCGCTGGAGACGCTCCGATTACCCACACAAGCCAGCGCTGGAGACTGCTCCGATACCCAGGACGAAGCCAGCGCTGTAGACTGTCCGATACCCAGACAAGCCAGCGGCTTGGAGTACTGTCCGATACCCAGACAAGCCAGCGCAGCGAGACTGCTCCGATAACCCAGACAAGCCAGCGCTGGAGCTGCTCCGATACCGACAACGCCAGCGCTGGAGACTGCTCCGATACCCAGACAAACCAGCGCCTGGAACTGCTCCGATACCCAGACAAGCCAGCGCAGCAGACACTGCTCCGATACCCAGACAAGCCAAGCGCTGAGACCTGCTCCCGATACCCCAGACAAGCCAGCGCTGGAGACTGGCTTCCGATACCCAGACAGCCAGCGCAGCAGACTGCTCCGATACCCAGACAAGCCAGCGCTGGAGACTTGCTCCGATACCAGAAAGCAGCGCGCCAGACTGGCCTCCTGATACCCAGAAAAGCCAGCGCTGGAGACTAGCTCCGATACCAGACAAGCCAGCGCAGGAGACTGCTCCGATACCAGACAGCCAGCGCTGGGAGACTGCTCCGATTACCCCAGCGATTGGAGACTGCTTCCGATACCCAGACAAGGCCAGCGCTGGAGAACTGTCCGATACCAGAACAAGCAGCGCTGGAGACTGCTCGATATCCCAGACAGCCAGCCGCAGCAGACCTGCTCCCGATACCCAGACAAGCCAGCGCTGGAGACTGCTCCGATACGCAGACAAGCCCAGCGCAGCAAGACTCGCCCGATACCGACAAGCCAGCGCTGGAGACTGCTCCGATACCCAGACAAGCCAGCGCAGGAGACTGCTCCGATACACAGACAAGCCAGCGCTGGAGACTGCTCAGGAGAGCAACGCTAGAACATTGCAATACAAATGCATAATACCTATCTTGAGAGATTGTCTTCATTGATAGGAATTAAACCAGCAAACACATGGTTCATTAGAATATAGACAGTAGAGGTGCAGAAAATCCAAAATATTTGGTTACATCCTAGTCACGGCCACGGAATGAGCTGGCAAGTCACAGCCAGGGCGCTGCAATGCTAACCCTATGCACCTGGTCTGGCCAGTCACAGCTTCAGTCACGGCCGTGACCAGGTCTGGTCCCGACGCTGGGACCAAAATACTGCAACTCTAATAGACAGGTTCACTGGGGCGACCAACTAACAGCGATCACCACAGACCAGGGTCTACAACCGCGATTTCTCCCAGGAGCGAGCATTTTCCTCTCAGGAGGGGGTCAAACGCCAGCAATGAAATGCCACCATATATCGCTTACGATCGAACGAGATAACTAAAACTAATTGGGTCAATCTGGCTCCGAGCCCGGTAGACCATTCTCTGGTCCTCATTATTCCCTGCGCTGCCTTGTCTCCCTGGATCTGACCGAAATAGCAACGCAGACACGCAGAGAAGGTTTAACCTCAGTGCCGTCAATATTAACAGGAGCCAGTGTCCCGTCTACCATTATTCCACTACCGGCGAGACCCGATACGACTGCGGTGGCCAAGCAAATCCGAATGGCTATAGCGTGGGCGTTGTACACGTCATTCTGTGCTGTGTTTGCCGTGTTGTGCTGTGCAGAGCTGTGTTGTGCCGTTCCGGACAGTGCTATGCCGTGGGCCCGTGTCATGCCATGCCATGCCATACCATCCTGTACACTACAGGCCGTGCCGGGCCGTGCCGGGCCGTGCCGGGCCGTGCCGGGCCGTGCCGGGGTGGGTGAGACCCGATCACGGCTGTTAAACTCAGTAGTCACATTTCTACCGGCCGAGCCGCCAGACTCGGCAGTCCAGCGGCGGCGGCGGCGCGGTGGAGGCGGGCCGCCCCGACAAGGTCAGGGCAGCAGCCGAGGCAGGCGCGCGCCGGCCGGCCCCAGGGAACAGCCCCAGATACCAGGCCAATCCAGTGGGGTGGTGCTGCGCGCCGCGACACTGACCACCCCAAGGCCGGCCGCACCGCAGCCCGGTCAACTGTCCGGCAGTAATCAGAGCACTGTGTGCAGCGACCCAGTACGTCTTCTTTTCATCTGCGGCCGACGCACAGGCTCGCAGAGTTCAACGCAAACGAAGCCGTACATTCACCGATCAATACATACAGAGAGCGAGAGAAACTACGAACGCGGTACACTCCCGACTGCCGCCTGCACGGGGCATGCTGCAATGTGACACTGTGACGTCCGCCTTCAAAGCGCTGACACACAGCCAGCGGCGCTAAGCGTCCTATAGCACGGCTATATTTCGCTCGGTAACAGCCCCCGCCCGTTCACAGAGCGTCGCTCGGTAACAGCTCCCCGCCCCTTCACAGAGCGGAACAATACGGGCTCCAGGCGGCCGCTGTTGACGGCCGCCGGGACAGCGCGATGATAATGTCACCTGTCGCTGCGGCGGCCGGCCGGCCGGACGGCGTACGGCGCTGGTACGCCTGGCTAAACGGCCGGGCCGCCGCCGCCGCCACCGCCGCGCCGGCGGCACCGACCAAGGTCAGTGAACGCCGTCAATACGCCTCCTCCCCGACCCTTCCCACCCACCCACGCACCCACCCACCCACCGACGTCGACGTCGCCGCCGCCGCCGCCGCCCGCTCGGCACGTGTCCGGCGACGGCTACAATGCGCCTCTTACCAGCGTATGAATATCTGTGTCTGCGTTACCAGGAGCTGCTGCGTCGCCCTATGGCTGCTCATTTAATATCCGTGACAGGTGCATTGATCACTGTCCTGACCAGGTAGCGCAAAGGAGAGCAGGTGGCGTGCTGTGGCGGACGGAAAGAAAGGGACGAGCTGGGCTCCACGTATAGTTGGACTCTAGTAAGACTATCTATCATAGCTCCCGAACTGTGAGATTTGGAGAGAGAAAAGATAATTACTCAAGTTAAAAGACGATTGCATGCTATTGGAAACTATTTAAAATCGGCATAAGTATGTCAGGGTGTGCGTTACCGGCATTATTTTCCCTGTTGGATGACCTTGGGAAAGGTGAGCAACATCACAGATCCGACAAATAGCGCATTCCGGCTCTGACTCAGGACAAAATTGCCAACGCAAACAAAAACAGACTCTGATTTGGAATCTGTAGCTCTGGACCACCAGGGTAAAGGATTTGAAGGGATTTCGTTGACTCGATTACGAAGTGAGGACTTGATTACAACCACAGCATCGAATTTGACCGTGCCCACCCCATCCTCTCTTCCCTGCTTTGTCAGGGCCCTGGCCACTGGATGTAACAATTCAGTGACTTAGATCGCGAGTTATTATGTTATGCATACCTGTTGCCTATATTGTGTGCCGCGTTAGTGAGCAAAATGACGCATAAGTCTGCTGCAGTGATCAGGAACACACCCGAAAACAATGTCAGCCCACGGTGACAGCTCACGACGGTCAGCCTGTGGCCGCCGCTGCGGGGGTGAGTACTACACGACGAGACCGTCTATATGGCCGCTGCTGCGGGGGTGAGCGCTACACAAGACCGTCTATATGACCCCTGCTGCGGGGGTGAGCACTACACGACGAGACCGTCTATATGGCCGCTGCTGCGGGGGTGAGCACTACACGACAAGACCGTCTATATGACCCCTGCTGCGGGGGTGAGCGCTACACGACAAGACCGTCTATATGACCCCTGCTGCGGGGGTGAGCGCTACAGACGAGACCGTCTATATGACCCCTGCTGCGGGGGTGAGCACTTCACGACAAAACCGTCTGTATGGTCGCTGCTGCGGGGGTGAGCGCTACAGACGAGACCGTCTATATGACCCCTGCTGCGGGGGTGAGCGCTACAGACGAGACCGTCTATATGACCCCTGCTGCGGTGGTGAGCGCTAAACGACAGGACCGTCTGTATGACCGCTGCTGCGCGGAGTTGGTCGCTGTCTGCGGCAGTGGCGGCTGTGTATACGAGGTGAGCAGTGCAGCAGGGTGGCGGTCCGGGGTCTGAACTGTGACGAGGCCGGCGGGCCGCTCCAGTGCGGTGCAGCCTGCCGCACCGACGGCCTTGAACACCAGGTGTACCCGAGCACGGCGCCGCGCCCCGTGCCCACTGAACTCCCGTCAGCCGCGTGCGCAGTACAGGACACCGGGCACAGAGGCGCGCTCAGACGGCTCCAGGAAGGGGTACAGAGGCGCGCCCAGACGGCTCCAGGAAGGGGTACAGAGGCGCGTCCAGACGGC
>VOPJ01010308.1:0-16034 GCA_014673585.1 Semibalanus balanoides | reverse complement strand
TCAGGGCCAGAGACGCGTAATCTGTTTAAGCGTGTTCAGACGCCGGTGTTATTAGTGCTGGTCACTCAGAACTGGTAAAACGCTGCTAAGAAAGACACCGCTGAATACTGTGACGCACTGCACACCCCTCGTATTATGCACGAGAGGGTGCATAGTGCGATTGGCAGAGGCACGCTGGGTGCATCTGCACAGGACATGACAGGAACATGCTGGCCGTGACCAGTGACCACATATCAGCGGACTGAGCTGTCAGAAGTCGGCTGGCTATCGAAACAGAGCCTCTCTCACAGAGCCTCTCCGGAAATGCGCCACAGACCCGGCGCTGCACTCATCAGTTCCCGGCGGATCTTTGAAGTGTTCCTGTTTGTAGGAGACTGGCAGCAGCATAGTTGATGCGGGAATCTGTTCTGATCTGGTGTTGCCACTCCCCGCACCGTCGGATGTCTGGAGCGGCGGACAAGGGGCGGCCCGGGTGTTGTGTCGCTCGTCCCAGGTGCGCCGTATCGCCACATCCGCGCCACAATCGTCTGATCCGCGCCGCCGCCGCCGCGTCAGTGACACATAGAACATGACACGGCGGCCCTCTGTCGACCCAGCGAAACTGACAGATGAAGCCAGGGTGCCGCCACAGGCGAGGACAACTCACGGCCGTCGGCCAGGGAGCTCCCTCTGTGACCCGTCCCGTCACGGCGCTGATTCTTACCTTGTTCGATATCGGGGTATGTATTATACAATGGCAGTCCATCACAGTATTTATTATATTACACGGAAGCGTGGCTTGTCTGAGCGATGGCACCACTTACCGGAACACCAGGCCTCCTCCACTCAGTTTTACGCTCGATCTATTTATGAAGAGGCCATTCGGACAATGTTTAACTAACCGTTTCATATTGAGTGCCGGACCATAAGTCTTGGCATATGAGGTTTCGTGTGTCGTTTGGACAGATACGTCGTTCCCCATGGCTGCAGCGATCGACCGTCAGGTGGCTCTTCACTCCTCAGTCCTCAGACAGGTCAGTCCCCGTGCAGTTCTGCTCAGCTCTGCTCTCTGCTGAGCTCCTGCAAAAGCCATCAGCCTCTCGGGTCAGCCAGACAGCTATCTATAGACTATGCCGGATCATACTGGCTGCGGTTGTCAGCCTGATGAAAAGTTACTAACGTTCCGCACACATACCCACACGGTGGATGAAATGTCATACGTCTTACTTATGCCGAGACCTTGAGCTGGCCCGCATGCAATATATGTCAGCCCTGATAGATGAACCTACCGCTGTGCGTGAAATCTCGCTAACTTTGTATGATATCCGTTCACTAAAGACATGCATTATCTGAACGATGCCGGTATTCCCATTTCGTTTGGCCAAATGCATCGCGTACCTCAGCCCATTGGCTCGTGCAGTTCCACAGAGATGGAAATCCTCGGCAGTTGCTATAGCGAGACATATGGGCAATGGGCATGAGAAGATCCAGATGGGGGCCAATCGGCCATGCCGCCCCAACCGCCTGAAATCGGCATGCAATTTACGCATTTTCTGCGTATAGAAGAAAATCTATCGAAGAAAATATAAGCAACGTCTACCAAGGCAAATGTATTTAAAAAGAAGCTATTGATGCACAAGCAAACGAAATTCGATGAGTTTTCAGAATTGTGTAAAACTTTTGGAATTTGCCCCCCCCCAAAAAAAACACATTCTAGACCCACTTATGACTTTTAGGTGCTTTGGGGTGCTCTTTGTTTAGGATCCTTGAGTTTTATTCTTGGTAATAGCTGATATTATTTTGATGTAAAAATAAATATGTTTTATCTCATTTCAGCATTCTTAAAACAGGCTGCACTACTGAATAGAGCTGTCGGACGGCGACAACGAAAAATCATGGCAATTCCTATAAAAGGACGTGCGCAGTTTGAAAGCGGTTGCGTGTTTACTTAGACGACAGGGTAGCAGTGTGCTGGCACTTGCTCTTTTAAATGGCTTTGTGTTTGCCGGAAACACCTCATTGCATATACCGCATTGATTATTGTCGTTTCCGGATGACTCCGAATTCCGATGTGTCCATTATTCTGCTTCTGCAAGTACAAATGATGGAATATGCAGTGCCGACCGGCTTTCTTTGCATCTGCAGTCGTGTTCGGCCGCGGATTCTCCCTGATGCAATGTGCCCAGTACCGGCTGCCATGTCTACAGAGGACGCATGGGGCTGCCCAGAACCGGCCGGCACAGCAGGGCCTCTGCAGGGGCCGGCCGATACATTATCAACACCCTGCCGATGACACCGGCTGGCCGCCTCTCCGTCATGCATAATGCAGCCTGCGTCGACCTATACATACAGTGGCCAGCGCCGGGTGTCAACACCGCCCCAATGCCAGATCTTAATCCGCCACAGGTGGCGGAATAACAGAATATAGCCACGCCAAACACCTGTGCATATCGGCGCCATGGATCAAGGTGACGTGTCATGTTTCTCTCGCTTCATCATGCATCGAAGCTGCGGTATGCATGGGCACCTGTTGGCCGCGCCTGTGATTCGGTGGCTGTTTGTTGTCAATCAGCGCTGACCGAGTCGGCTGAACGGTCCGGTACACAGGCCCGGCCCCTCGCGGTACACAGGCCCGGCCCCGCGCGGTACACAGGCCCGGCCCCGCGCGGTACACAGGCCGGCTCGCGTTCACAGGCCCGGCCCGCGCGGTACTAGGCCCCGGCCTCGGGTACACAGGCCGCCCTCGCGGTACACAGGCCGGCCCCTCGCGGGTACACGGCCCGGCCCCTCGCGGCACACAGGCCCGCCCCACGCGGTACACAGGCCGGCCCGCGCGGTACATAGGCCCGGCCCGCGCGGTACACAGGCCGGCCCCAGCGGTACACAGGCCGGCCACGCGGTACACCAGGCGGCACGGTACACAGGCCCGGCCTCGCGCGGTACACAGGCCCGGCCCCTCGCGGTACACAGGCCTGGCCCCGCGCGGTACACAGGCCCGGCCCCGCACGGTACACAGGCCCGGCCCCACGCGGTACACAGGCCCGGCCCCGCGCGGTACACAGGCCCGGCCCCACGCGGTACACAGGCCCGGCCCCGCGCGGTACACAGGCCCGGCCCGGCCGTCACTGTGATTCTGGTGATAATACGGAGCTGATTATTGGGCGGTCGTGCTGAATACCGCCGAGGATGCTGATGGCCACTTCATTCCGACAAGTATACGACAGGATGTGTGATAGGTACCGAAGATGATCGCTGAATGCTGTTGTTTATACAATGGTCGTATTTGTCTTATTTGCCGTCGCCTTCATTGCGGATATGAAAGAGTAGCAGGTGTTATGCAGAGTATCTTATCGTGGAAAGGTTAAAATGCATGGCACGATGCGCTTCTGAGGAAGCTCAGAGCTCGGGAAATGAATCTGGAGTGCTGACATAAGCGGATACATTAGACTGGGTTTATGGCTAGCTGATTACAATACTTGCTTGCTCTGATTTCCTCGTCCCGGCCATATACACTTGCGTTATGTTATGGTTATGTCGCACTTGCACCCTATTTTTACAACTCATATCACACATTTTGCACTGTGTGAATTGCGTTATTCCAGTTGGCAGTTCATTGTGATATTGTTGAACTCGAGACTCCCGGATTATTTTAAAGTTTAGGAGCACCACTTGCCATGGTGTTCACAATCTTCTCGCTGCGTCTTTCAAGCGCTGCAACATCAACACCTCAATAGTCAATTGTATGTTATATCCTTGACATTTTTGCAAAGCAATTTGTTCATGGGCAAATGAACATGGTTAAGCCGACGACGTCGAAATAAACCAGTTTGCTTTCGCTGCATCTTACTCCGTTGGGAACGTAATGCCTAGCTAGCCTGCCTCCCGCTTTGCTCCAGACCCAGCCACACGGCAGATGAGAAATGACGGCTACCAAATAATCTTCTGCAAGGCAGCGAGCTGCTGGCTCTGACCTTTCTAAACTATGCAGCCAGTTTTGTGCCGCCGCTGGAGACACCGAGACCCAATGTTAGACCACAGGCAGACATTTTATGGTTGCTGGTGGAACCAGCGGAGCGGGACCAGCGAAGCCGCTGACTGAAACCGGAAACGAAAAGGTCAGCTTCAGTAATTCACTTTAACTTGAATTTCTATCAGAAAAACACACGTCCCTGTGGCATTTCTGACTATTTGCAGTCTTCCACGTCGACCTTCGGTCTACGCTCAATCAGCTGGCTTAGACATACAGCAATTCTTGTCTGACGTTCTCTGTATATTTTGCTCGAACGGTTCTGCATATGAGCGACCGGAGCGAGCCGCGCAGAGATAAATTCATGTGAACAATGAGCAACAGGGACATACGGTGACAGGCTCCCACAGAACAGTAGCATTGGCGGATCTAGACTTCGAGTTTGGGGGGGGGATTTCGCTCCGTTTCGTTAGCGAAATATGTTGACGGGGGCGTCGGGTCATCAACACAGGGAAGAGTCGTTGAGCAGGGGGTGGCGTTCGGGTCCTCATCGCGAAAGACTGCGTTGACCGGGACGTTTTCTTTCTAATTATAACTTCTTACAGCCAATGCAGGAACGCGCATACTTATATTGAATGCCCCCAGGCTCCTGTGGGGGAGGGGCATTTGGCACCTAATTCCCCCCCCCCTGGATCCGCCAGTGAACGGTAGTGTCTGCAGCTCCTGGCTGTAGAACGTGCCGCCGGTGTAGAGCAAGCCAACTTGAGGGTGGCTCTGCGACAGGCTTTGAAGAGCGACTTTGAAGAGCCGCTGAACTCTTCTGCCCCTCGTTCGTGCCAAACCAAGCTGGTGGGACGGCTAGGAAAAGTGTCACAAATTATTTTAAAAGAGGCTTATGCAGCCAAAGTCATGAGTTAATATCAGCAGCAGCCTCGGTCATCCCCCCTCTCCTCTCCCATTCCCGGGGCCCCCCACGTCCAATCCACAGACTCGGAGCTCTGCTCTATATTATAACGAGACGGCTCTGCTCGGAGCGATATCAAGTCAGACAGTTCCGCTGTTTGTGCGTATGACGATCCTGTGGTTAGGCTAGTATTTTGCTACAGCAGCAACATAAATTCCGGGCTTGTTTTTAGTCTTCTGGGTAGCTGTCTTATGCGTCGGTATGGCTAATTAGCCAGTGCTTCACTGTCAACGCCGCTTTCAGTGCTGGAAAACCATTCACGCAACGGTGCCTATTGTGCGTCAGAAACTGGAACGCAGACCTTGGTCGGCCTTGTCGCATCACCCAAAGCCTGGGAGATGACTGCACCAACAAACCACACAGACGTCAAACGATAAACAGCTTTACGCCCAGCCACAGGCAGACACACAATGGTTAGCAGCGAACCGCTCAGATGTCAGACGCTGGTCAACAACAAACCACACGGACGTCAGCGGGTGGTAACGACATGCCACACGGACGTCAGCGGCTGGTTAACGTCACACGTCACCGGTAACGAGCCATTCAGCCCCACAGTCTAGTTATCTGCAGCTTAGAGCTGCTGTCATTCGCGTGCCCGCCGTGTATTGTCTCCTTTTTTGGGCGACATATTTTGTGCGGTATCTTCTTCCTTTGATTGATAATGGATATATATTAATTGGCAGACGTTACCTGGCCTAATTCAGTTGGCTGTCGCGGATTGGGGTCAGCCAACAGACGTATGTGCGCACTCGGTGGAGGTCAAGAGTACCTTGCAGGCTGACCGCTTCTGGGAAAACGAGCACAGATTAATGTAACGCATTGCCGAGTCTCGCAGCTTAATCATGCGAATAATAAATCCGCATTCCGCAATCATTCAATGCTCCGAATGACGTTTAAAAAGGGAAAGTGATGATGAAAAACGAAAGCTGCGTGACGCATTAAATGTGTTCGGTAGTGATGTTTATTGTCATTCAGCGCATTGCGGCGTCTGCATTGTCAAGGTTTTTTCTGCGTTGTAGATTAAACTCTACCATTCTCTTTTTAATAATAAGGATGGAATGTCGCTCATCGAGTATTTTCGTAGCTTAGGATTGTCGTGTATACTGTACAGATTGTCTGCACACCTTGTGTTTTATGTCACCATTTCACTTTCTAAGGTTTCTCCTGAGTGCACTATAACTGCGACTGGGCGCACCGTTTCTCGTACTGTCACCTCATTGTCAATGTTATGCCTGGCCCAATTACTGTCCGTACAGGTGCTGTAATCGCCGCACGCCGTGTCGGATTCCCTCGTTAGACAGGTCACCAGCTGCCGGCTGCCGGGTGGTCACTGTCGCCGGATATCCGCTGCCGTTTCACGTTTGTCACGCCGCAATATATGTGCCCGTTCCATATATAGTATATATACTCGCTTCCTCGTTAGACCGGCCAGCCAGCTGCCGACTGCCCCGGATGACCCTCGTTACTCGTTAGACAGGTCACCTCTGCAGAGACTGCTGACTGCCGGGGTGCAGGTCAATGTCACTGGATATCCGCTGAAGCCTGCCACGCCTGGTCCACAGCTGAATATATGCATTATGCATATATACGCCCGTCCATATATACACTCGCCCAGTTTCACACCCGTCCATAACATCCACCCGTCCACTTGTCTAAATGTCCACCGATTCCAACTGCCCACATATTCAACTGTCCACTTTTTCCCACCTTATCCACATTTCCACCAGTCCACTATATTTCCAACCGTCCAACATTTCCAAATTCCAACTGTCCACGTATCCTTCCTTCCCACAATATAAATCTGCCTCACATCATAAACACCCTTATATGCATCCACCTTCTGCCTTAAACATAACCCCTTTCAAACCGTCTTCTATCTACCTTAACCTGTCTACTTGTCAACACGTCACCGTTTCCACTTAACCACCTGCACCTATACTGGTCCAAGCTATCCGCCTGGAAACACAGTCACCTGACCTGCTCTCCTCTTATCGTCGGTGTGTAGCTCGTAGCTCGTGAAGGCGACAGGACACTGTTGGGTCGCTGTGTTCGCCTCAGACGCCTCACTGTGGGGCTGACGGCGTCTCTGTACAGAGCTCGTGCCGGCAGTCAAAGGCTTGTTCAGACATCCAGGACTCCAGCCATATTCGGCACGTTTGGAACTCAGAATGGCAGCCTATTCAGTCAACAAGCTCTATACCATGAAATGTTATTATTGTTTTCGATACTAGATGATGTATTCAATGCCGACCGAGACTTGCCACTTTGTTCTCCGGAGCCGCCTTATTGAAGGTGCATGCTATCAACATTGTGGCCCATAGAGTGACATGGGGCCATTTCATCACCATAATGGATTCAAATGAAAACTGCGACGGCAATAGGTACTCTGGCCATCGGGGTCCATCACTTTCCTGATATCTCATAACATTGTAAACTGGCAATGCACCACACAATACCACGAACCCCTTCAGCCTCTCAACAACGAAACCTAGTGTTAGCCAACCCTCACTCATCACTGTCACTGGAATACACTTCACTCTTTGTCGGCAACAATCAGGTCTGAGGGCCGGCTACTGATGTGAACCTGTCCTGTGCCAAGCTTATAACGATCCATTTCATATTGCCATCAGTAGCCACACGGAAGAGTGAGAACCATTCCTTAGTGTCGTAGTCGTACGAAATAGAGTAGGCCTTTTTTCCTCGGCTCAGTTCAACCTTCCTTCACGACACAGTCTCCAATTTGCCCGACTTCAGAGACTCGCAGCATGCCAGTGCTGCCTGTCTCTGACTTGAGACGGCTGTCACCACGTTCGTCGCTTGTTGTCGCCGTCTCGCTGTGTTGCGACACCGCTCTGCACTTGAACCGATCTGCCTCCAGGGCGAATGTTGCACTCATTGGCGCTGTCACCAGCGGAGCGGGCGTCTGAGGCACAGCGAGCGGGCGTCTGAGGCACAGAGAGCGGGCGTCTGAGGCACAGCGAGCAGGCGTCTGAGCGGGCGTCTGAGGCACAGCGAGCGGGCGTCTGAGACACAGCGAGCGGGCGTCTGAGGAACAGAGAGCGGGCGTCTGAGGAACAGTGAGCAGCGCGGCAGGTACCGACACGGTCAGGATGCCGCGCAGCGAGCTGCGCTGCGACTCAGCTGCTGCCGCTGCTGTGTCACCCGGTGGTCTGCCGGTGACCTCCATGACCTCTGACCTCTGACCTCAGCTCTCAGCCGGGCGGACGGCGTCACTCATTGTCACCTCAGTTTCCCAGCCCCGCCACGCAGGGGGCAGAGATCACACGACACAGTCAGGGGGCAGAGGTCACACGACCAGTGACCTCAGTGACCTCAGTGACCTCGGGTGGTCTGCGGTGCCGGCCCCGGTGTGGTGACCTGGTCTGCAGGTCTCTCCAGGCGCTGTGTTCACCTCGGCGGTGTGTCGCGAGGTGCATGCAGAGAGGCTGCCGTCTAAAGCAGTCTAGCTTCTTCAGATCGATGAGTTGGCGTGCATATTGCATAGCTCGTCTACACTCATGCATGCACGATGTGGCGGTAAATGCTAGTGGAAGTGGGCGTGTCGCTTTTGATAAAGGCGTCGCCGTATATGCAGCACCCAGCACTCCCCGCGTTTTGCACAGCGTCTAAACAGCTGCCCTCTCTGTTTCCAGGTGAGCCGTCGTCTGCCAGTGCAGGGTGTGGTGGAGGTCCTGTGGCTTCTTCTGGTCACTGCTGGCTGCCGGTGCTGTGTGACTGACGCTGCGGTGAGTGCGCCACAGCGCCACACCATCGCAGGTCCACCCTCACCACACGCACACATACGCACACACGCACACACATACACACACATGATCCATGCACGGTGGCCATGCCCCCCCCCCCCACCCCCTCCCTGAGCAAAACAATTTCACACTGATAATGGAATTAAGTGATGAGAACCCTGGTCAGCATTAAAGCTGAGGAATAAAATTTGATTCTTCACGTACGTCCACCCTGATAAAAAATACTGGCTACATGCCTACCCCTCACTCGTCCTGCGGTGTGATTCACCCGGTGAACACTGCTGTCCCCTCCCTCCCCCGTCATTCGTCTTGTGGGGGATTTAGCCAGTGAACACTGCTGCCTCCTCCCCCACTCGTCCTGCGGTGGGATTCACCTAGTTTCACCCGGCCTCTGCAGGGATTCACCCGGCCCGGCTGGTGACTTGGCTGCCCGGCGTTCATAAGTGTGGATAGCCCAGGGTATAGCCGGTCAGCCGCAGCACCGGCCGGCGGGCTAGAGTGCAAAGAAAGCTTGGGAGCTGCAAAAGCTTCTACTCGTGTTTCCCAACATGCAAGGAGGTTCACAGTGATATTCAGGGAAAGAATATAAATTAAGGTTTATTTATTCACATCCCTCTGTAATTAACACGGTTATTTCTTATATGAGAACTTCCCGTGGGATAGGATGAAGTTAGTGCTTGCCTACGGGCGGACCTGTGATAAACTTATGCAGGCGGCTCAGACTTAATGCAAAATAGTCGGAAATACCAGTGGCTGTTCTTCCATTGAGGCAGATGAGGCAGTGCCTCACCTAAAATAGCCAAACAAATGAAGAATAATATCATTTTCCTAATTGTATAATAAATTTCGGGTTAGTAGAATAAAAGAAATACATATTCATAGACAAAACAATTTTCCAATCAGCTAAAAACGCGTCTCATTGCATGTGATTACAATATTGTTGTTTTGTAGCTCAAATCAGCCTAGCTATTGACAAGCTAGCATTGTGAAGAAAGTTGGCTGTGAGCATAGATTATATAGACGTAGATAGACAGCTGGGCCCGAGGTACGTAACAAGCGGCCCCATCTTGGAGCAGTCCTCGAAACTGCTGTCGCCGTTGTTGACAGTGGATGGAGGTGGGTGTCTGAGGCGCGCGCGGTCAGTGGTGGACCCAGAAGAGGGGGGAAGGGCAGGGGACCATGTCCTCCCTAGGCCTCGAACTTGAGGGGCACTCTGGCCGCCTGAGGGGGCACCCTGGCCGCCTGAGGGGGCACTCTGGTCATCTGAGGGGGCACTCTGACCGTTTGAGGGGGCACTCTGGCCGACTGAGGGGCACTCTGGAACCGGTGATGGGGCCCCCTGGCCATTTGAGGGGCACCATGGCCGCCTGATGGGACACTCTTGCCACGTGGGAGGAAGGGGCACTCTTGCCACCTGGGGAGGGGCACTCTTGCCGCCTGAGGGGACACTCTTGTCGCCTGGGGCACTCTTGCCACCGGGGGGGGCCACTCTAAACCACTTGGTTAGGTGGTGGGGTACATCTTGCCACGTGGGGGCAACTCTGCCACCTAGGGGGACAACTCTTGCCACCGTAGGGGCCACCTGCCACCCGAGGGAACACTCTTGCCAATCGAGGGGGGCAGCTCCTTGCCACCCGAGGGACACTCTTGCCACCGGGGGACACTCTTGCACCCGAGGGGGAACTCTCCCACCCTGAGGAGACACTCTTGCCACCCGGGCGGGGGGACTCTACCATCCAATGAGCACCCTTCCACCGGGGGGGGATGGGGTGCTCTGCTATTCAGGCTACTGGGAGGGCGGCACTCTGCCACCTGGTCACTTTTGCCACCTGAGGGCAGCTCTTGTCACCTGGGGCCTCTTCCACTTGGGTGGAGGTGGGGCACTCTTTCCACCCGAGGGGGAACTTATGTGCCAACCGGGGCACTCTTTGCCATCCGGGGGCATTCTTGTCACCGGGGAGGGGTTCTGTGTAACTCTTTGCCACCGGAGAGAGGCACTCTCGCCACCGGGGCGGGAACTGTGCTTGCCACCTGGGGGAGGGAGGGTACTCTTGTCATTGTGGGGGAGAGGAGCACTCTTGCCACCTGGGGGCACTCTTCTTCACCTAGCGGGGGGGCACTCTTGCCACTGGGAACTCTTGCCCACTGGGGGAAACTGCTTGCCAAACTGGGGAACTCTCTGCCCACCTGGGCACTCTTGCCACCTAGGGGCACTCTTGCCACCGAGGGGGCCTCTTGCCACCGAGGCACTCTTGCCAACCGGGGGGGGGCACTCTTGCCACCGGCGGCACTCTTGCCACCGGGCACTCTGCCACCCGGGGGGGGGTTCTCTTGCACCAGCGGTGCACTCTTGCACCAGGTCCGGCACGAGCTGCTTCGTCACTCTTGGTTCTGGCAACCGGGGGGCACGTCTTCCACCCGGTGTGTGGTGTGTGTGTGTGTCTGGCCACGCCGAGGGGTGACACCTTTTTCCGGGACTCTACAGCCGGATGAGGCACTCTGCCACCCGGGGGGGCCACTCTTGCCCACCTGGGGGGCACTCTTGCCACCTGGGGAGGGTACCTTGCCATGGGGGGAGCACTTTTGCCACCTGACGGGCGGGCACTCTGCCACCTGGGGCACTCTTGCCTCCTGGAGGAGAGCGGGCACTCTGGCCACATGGGGACCACTTTGCCACCTGGGGGGCACTTTGCATCCGAGGGCACTTGCCACCCGGTCGGTCACTCTTGCCACCGGGTCACTCTTGCACCACGCGGGGAGGGTCTCTCCACCCGGGGTGCATTCTGCCACCGGGGTCACTCTTGGCTAAACCGGGGGGCGCCACCTTGCCACCCAGGAGACACTCTTGCCACCCGGGGTGAGGGGCACTACGTGCCAATCCGGGCAACTTTTGATACCAGGGCGCACTCTTCCACGGGGCAACTCTTGCCACCCGGGTCAACCTCTTGGCTCCCGGGTACCCGGCACTGAGACGTACCCTGACCTGAGGGGGCACCCTGGCCGCCTCGAGGGCACTCTGGGCACTGCTAGAGGGCACTCTAGCCGCCTGAGGGGCACTCTGTGACCTGAACCTCTAGCCGCCTGAGCAGGCATTCGGCCGATATCGAGGGCACTCTGCCCCTGGGGCCCTCTCTCTGCCTAAGGGCCCTCTTGTCGCGAGGCCACTCTGGCTATCTTAGGGGACGGCCCCAAAAAAAACGCAGGCCTTGCATTCATGTAACTTCGCTTGATAGGTATATCATACGTCAATTACTGCCTTAGGTCGTACAATCCCCGATATCTTCTCATCCTTTCCGAAAATTCGCCCAGAAGAATCACTTTTCCATCATCAATCACCCACACCTGCCGTCTGTCCCTTGCCCGCACGCCATAGCCGCTTAGGTGAGTCTCATTGTGGACTACCCCAACATGGCGGCCGCTTTACGTATAGCGAGCGGACCACTCCATGGCTGTCCTAATCTATCTTAATCTATGGCTGTGAGCCACTGCCTCACAGCCCCAAACGCTTGTTTCGCCCGATTTGGCCAGCTTCTCAGCGTAACAGCACGTACCAGAAATCTAGCTGAGTTTTTGCCGGGCCTTCTGATTCCGGAGAATCCGGTAGGCGACACCGTCAACACGGCGCAGCAAGACCTTTGTGACAGCCCCAATTTAAAATTACCAATGTCCGGTATTTTGAACGTGGAATATTTTTCTAGTGAGTTTATAACCTTTCTACATCCCTTTAATGTGATGTTGCTTAATGCTGCAAGGAGATAGGCGGGCCCGCTCGATCCCGCTTAGCATAACAACTAATAGAAACAATTATTATTTCTATGCATCTTTGCTTAGCCTTGTGCTCGATATATTACCAGATTATTTTATGTGAAGGCTCTGAGTCATTATTTCTATTTTAAATGCCAAACCCACATTCTTGTAACTGACAGAATGCAGAATCAGGACCTTGCCTTCCGTCACACCTGCGTAAACATATTTACATTTAAATTAATTCCAATGTATGCAGCATATACACAGCTGCACGTAGCCGGTAAAGAAGTACCGGTGGTGACTGCAATATTTAGATCACCTAACCAATCCCCCCTCCCCCTCCCTCCTGACTGCCTCACCCTAAGTTGACCCCTGGCTCCGCCACTGGAAAAACCCGTCACCAAACATAGCCGAAGGCATTGTTGCGCAATTGAAGCGTTGAAAGTGTGTATATCCTAAGTGTCGTATATGGTTATAGCTCTTTAAAAATAGACTGGCATTATTTCAAGTTTTCATCACAGGTGCATACCAATAGATCCTGCATTGGACCATGTTCTAAAAATGACTTAAACTGTTAACGATTCAAAATAGCGTGTTTGCACTGCGGTGTGTCCCAGAAATGGCATTCCAACGCAAACGAGATGTTACGATGAAAAAGCTGCACGAATAAAATACGCTAACCGATAAAAATGAACTACCATCGTACTCGGATCGGTGGAGTAGTCATGTTATGGGGTTGGACAATGGTATGGATCCTAATTGGTCTTTGATAGGCCTGACAAGGTGCATTTATGTGCCCGCAGTTTTTGTGAGTAGAAACGTGACTAATTGATGACTAAGCCCAAAGAACGTCGTGGGAAGCTTTTGTTTACGGGCGTCATTCCTTTCCCGTCGCACGACATATCGTGCTATCGTACCTACCTATATACATTACACAGCACGATACCAAACACGGCAGAATGGGGATCTCAAGTCCTCGAGCATACCGTCAGGTCCTCCCAGCCAGTGGGTTGAATGTCCCGAGTGATGGGAATGAGGTCTCCTTTCTGAGATATCAGGCGCCGTTCCGACTCACCAGTTCAGGCAGCCCGGCTACTGAGTCCGGGACGCTCAGCTATGCGGATGAACGCCCGTGCCGGGCTTTTCAGAAATTCGATGCCAGGGATGGAATATCTACTGGATGGGAACGCCACTCAGTTCAAGGTTCAAGGGCCACCGCGTTTTATTTTTAAGGTAATGACGGTTTTACATGCCACCCGGGTCAAGATTTTCTGTTGTTGAACTACGAGAATGTGTGTCTGACTAGAGTCGGTTCCTAGTGTTCCTTGCTGAGGAATGAGGCTCTGTTGCCATAGTCTGCGATATCCCACTGGTTCCGTGTCCCACACACGTCAGGTCAGTAGGTGGAGGTGAGGTGCAGCCTGCTGTTCCATCTGTCCAGTGAAGAGGTGAAGGTCGGGTCGCAGAGGAGGACGGACACCGCGCTGGCGTGTACCGCGGCTCTCCACCCGTCTGAGGGAGTCTCCCCTGCTGGTAGAGGTCAGAGGTGATGTGTGGGGTGGAGTGCCAGCCCGCCCCGGGTGGATCTCTCCACACACTAACCCCGTCCCACGTCATCTGGCTACTGTGCTCCTCCCAGCAGGTGGACCCGGGACCGACTCCCGTCTGCTGACCCGTGCCAGGAGCGGCCGTACGGCAGGTCACTCGTCCGTGACGCTCCATTTAAGACGGACAGTTCCAGAGTCCGTGACGGCCGGGCCACCCATGTCCCGTCGTAGTCTGAGGTCGTAAAACGCGACAAACAACGACCTACTCATGTCACGGTATCATGGGCCATAACGACATAACGACGCGATATAGTTTATATGCTTATTTAACAAACCAAGAACTGTTTAGATTCTCCAGTTTGACACATACATTTGTCACTATTCAGTATTCATGCTTGAATGAACCGACAGATAAAACAGAGGTTATGATGCTGAGCATTGCCAAGGACTTTTGGACGGCAATGAACGGCAGTTAATTTAGCTTATCACTTCCATGACGTGTGCGCCTATCAAAGTACATTTGCAGTGACCTGAAATACATTCAAATAATGACGATGAATTGGTTAAGAAGGCAGCAATCATAGTAGCAAAAACTAGCCTGGACGGGACATCTCGTAATAGACGAATAACAAATTGTGATTAAAAATGTAAACCGGCCGACAGTCATGTGGCAGGCCCTGAACTTGGTATTATTGTTTCGTAGTGTGACACTTCCGCGTTGTCCACGCTCTGTCTCATCTCTACGCGTCAGAAATACCCCTTCCCGTCTGTTCCGTAAACAGTGTGTTTTTCCACGGGCTCTGGTTTCTCTGCAGCCTCCTGTCTCCACAGTCTGCAGCCTCCGGTCTCCACAGTCTGCCGTGACGGCGAGGCAATAATGGCGGCTCTGGCGTCTCCACGAGGTGAAGAAACTTCCCAGCCAGTCTCTCCCTCTTCGCACGCCGGAGGCGCCGGGCTGGTTCGGTAGACACGGCAGCTCGGTAGCTAACAGCCTTTAATGCTGCACTGGGCTGGCCCAGCTCGGCAGATCGGCAGCTGAATACCTCGGTAGCTGGTAGCCCGGACCGCTGCACTGAGCTGGCCCAGCTCGGCAGCTCAACGGAAGGCTGGCGGCCGGACGCTGGACAGCAGCAGCCTCGCAGTGGTCTACTATCTGTAGACGACTGAACGCTCTGCACAGTTCACGGACAAATACCGACTAACGATGACGAACGGCTGTGTCATGACGGCGGGCGGTGACGTCAGTGGCGACAAATAGTGACGAATGCCGGCCACGGGTCCTATCACAGGCTCAACCAGTTCTAAGTAAGAGGTCACATCGCAGAGTCACCCAGTGTTCCGCCAATGCCACGATGCGTCTATAGAAGGTCTCTGAAACGTTATCGTGTCACGTCCTCAGCGTCCGCCGTGGTTATTTACAGAGCTGCAGTCCCAGTAAGGGGTGTTTTTGGAACAATAACGTCCCCGCTCCAGTCAGAGTGAGCCAGGAAGTGGCCATCGTCACTCCTCGTCCCGCTGGTACTGAACATACCGTCCTGGCGCGGCCAGCCGGAACAATCGGTCTGACCGTCCAATGCTGGGACGGAGAGCAGTGCTCCACTCTGCCGTCACCGCTGGCTACCGCCGGCACCATTGTGTGTGGCGAGGTGACGGACCTGACTGTCTCTTATACGGACCATTCTCTTCCCGACCAGCCTGAGGGACCGAGGGTCGCGGGGAAGACGGGACCATTAACGCTGCGGGACCCGGTGAACTCGCTGATGTCTGACTCTGAGCCTAGATATAGCCGCGGCTTAGCAAGGTGACCGACGTACCGCAAAATACATAATCCAGACAAGCGAGCAGTCGAATTGGTAGTAATTAGCTGTACTGTGATTTAAGTCAGCCCTGTGGTGCAACACAAGAAGGTAGATCTGTCAATCTACCAGGCGGGACGTGCAGCAATGGTAGGTATGTAGCAGCACCTGTCGCATTGCCTGCTGGAGCTTTGCAATGCGAGCTGCCGAGCCCGATGCTCCCAGCGCCTGCAGGACACGTCCACCAGCTGATGGACTTCAGCGGAGCTG
>VOPJ01010307.1:0-16035 GCA_014673585.1 Semibalanus balanoides | reverse complement strand
AGAACGTCCACGAACCTAAAAATCGTAACACGAATAATGGCGGAATAAATAACAGCACTTGCTTGTCTGTTATAGGCATGTGTATGCAAATACGTAGACAAGTGCCCCAACCAGTGTGGAGAGAGCTCTCTACTAGCTTTTACAGGGCCCTGCCGACCTGCAGATGACCCCTTGCCATAGAGCCGTCTTCCGGTCTTTAGAGGGCCTTCTGCCAGCCTTTAAAGGTCCCTGCCGATCTGTAGCGGGCCCTGTCAATCTGTAGAGGGCCTCTGCCGGGGACCCTGTCTTTCAGTATGCTGCCACATCTATACGTCTATCACAACATTTCGCTGACAATGGTGGAGTACTTTGGAAGATAGTGACTTTTTAATTACGTCATGTCATGCTTTTTTTGGTGGAAAACAATACATGTTTGACAACTCGTAGAAAATCGAGTTTTCAAGCACATTGCTAAAAATGCAATCCGAATGTGAATAACATTAAATTTTAAGTAGATGTCTCGGATATTCCAAATTTTGAATTTTTGATTACCAAAAATCGAAAAAAATATATGGCGAAAACGTATTTGTCATTATTTTGCAATATACTGTACTGTTTTAATTATGTGGGGCCCCATTGGGTACGAGGGCCCCTCTACCCATGTACCCCCTCCCCCGGGCGAAACCCTGCCTACGTCCTTGCGCCCCTTGGTGTGAGTATTCGTATTATAGCCAATATGGTTATATAAAAACGTGGTGCACCCTGACCCGCCGCTATTGTATTTGCATCGGCCCGTTGGTGAGTCTCAGAGACCTTCCAGTGATGGTGCTAAAGCGCAGGTCAGGTGTGGAAGTCACTGGTGCGCAACGTGACCGTTCTCCGAGGGTGAACACAAAATAGTAGAAACGCTGACGCTTCCATTCTCCTTACTGGAAGCCGTTGCTATTTATATATTGATAAGATATTAACGATTGTTTAAATGACGCTTTCACTACAACCGACCATCAACTATGTACAGACAATTAGCTGGAAATGACATTACACAAATTATCGAACTTTTCTCTGATGCCCTAGTCTGTTGTGATTTGTGAAGTGTGTTTACCTCCGCATAGCTCCTGATGTTCGTCGCTTCAAACAATGTGCTTCTAACCGTTTGACGGCGTAAACTTTCAACACGCTCTTTTCGTTCGATCACGCGCCGTGTGTATGTTTTCTCATTCTCATGCCTGTCATGGCTATCTTAATAAGCCGTCCAAGATAAGGGAAAGTGTCCCATGTCACGAGTGGAAATAATGTCCCGAGCGGATCCATCTGTTCTGCTTCAAACTCCCTAATAGCCTAAGCAAGTTTTCAAGCATTGCTGGCGAAAGCGACAAGCCATGCAGATATGGCGATTCGCCACGCCTTTTCACATGCCAAATAACTTGCATGCAACCAATGCGAAGGTGCCATGCAGGTGCTCAATGACCTTCCACATCGTGCAGGCAGCGACGTATATAAAGATAAAGCATCGTATATTTTGTGGATAACTCGAAAGATTAACATCGGACCATTGCGCATATAATCCCTTTAAAAATGTCAACACAACTTTTTAATTTCGCGATGCTTCATATTCAATCAGTGGAATAAAAGGACGTCACCCAATCCATAACCATTCGACGTACAAACAAAGCCGCAGTGAAAGCTGGAGCAGCTCGAGAGCCCATCTTATCTCGACGTCGAATGTCAACGAGATTTAACGAGCTAATTTTTAGTCTACCACAGGCCCTTATCGCCCCCAGACGCTCAGGGCCCAGGCTGGCGCGCCATTGTTGTCCACTCTGGATCAACAGTCTCTCTCTCCCTCTCTCTCTCCTCATTGACATTCACAGCGCACAGGCACAGGTCTCATAAACAAACCCATGGACACCGCTTCTCGCCTTCGTGCTCTTGTGCCTCACTGCCTACGCATTCAAACCACACCAGCCATGCAGATCGTATGCATGAGAGCTGCGCTGAGCCTGAATATACCGCAGTCTGTTCTGAGGCGCGCGTGTTGACTGAAGAGGGCGTGCCGTTACTGACTACCCGCTGGGGTCATAGTGGCACCAGACTCGGCGAGTCTGGAGTCGGCGAGCACCGACAAAGGGCTGAGGGCGTCACCGTTCACTGCAGGGCCACGACAGAAGGGTGTCGGCTGGTGCCAGGCCCGCCGCCCCGCCCCGCTCCGCCCCGCGTCACACCTGTCCGACAGGGGAGCGGTGTGAGAGACGGGGCTGGTGGGAAGGGGGGAGAGGGGAGCTGCACCGGATGTGGGTGGATACCTGACCGTTCCGCGGAGTTTGTGTGAGAAATGCCAGACCACGCTGCACTTCCACGGTGGAATAGAATAACGTAACGTTTTGCTCTGGTTCTCTGCATGATGTTGCAGGAACTTGTAGCGCTTACCTAATAGGTGGAAGATAGGGTGCCGATCGCGCTTATGCCACTGTTGAGAAATTATAGGTCTATATTCAATGATTTAGATATTTTAATTTTGTAAGCAATTTCCATGCGGAAGTTTTCTTGGATTGTAGGTTCGTTTCAACTTGAAATCATTACGCTTTATTGAAGTCGGTGAAGCATTTACTTTTGTTGATTTCAACAAAACATAAACGATTCAAACGTATTTGATGACAGTTCACCTGTCACAAATCTGTCAGTATTATACAGGCGGTTTGTTTGAATTCGAATCTCTCACTATCGCTCTAATGTCTCCTTATTAGGCCGAGCTCACCGCCGTCACGGTCACGCTTTCAGCGAGCCGACACCTGTCGCTGCTGTCCAGACGGCGACACCTGCTTTTGTCCCCCTTTGTCTCCAGCGAGGGGGACTGTATAGATAGGAGTTGTCCTAGGAGCATTAACGGTCCCCTCGTTCCCTTACAACTCCAGGAATGACCGCATGTCTCCTGTCACGATGCAGCGCCCCCGTATCGCGGCGTCCTAGAGAAAGATGCCATGTTGTCTCGACTCTTATAGTTAAACCGCCCATCTTCCTACCAAATCTACGGTAAAGCTGAGACCCGGTCGCCACAGGGCGATCGCACCTTTACCTATCCTTGGCAACCGTGGGGCCAGGGTTGTGCTTCACTCAGAGTCGGTGAGTCAAATTAAGACTCAAAGCTGACTCAACTCAACTTGGAGTCAGAGTCGAGTCACTGGATACAAGTAGGTGGATTGTCAGAGTCGGGTCGCATGGATGCTGCTTCAGTCAAAGTTGAGTCGCCTGGATGCTGCTCAAGTCAAAACCTGAGGCCGACTCATCTTCTTACGTGTCTATTGTCTAAGTCACATCTGTTGACAAAAAATGGGGAGCAGCTAAATAATAAAAGAGTCCGAACAATGTTGTGTGAAGAATTGAGTTCAGATGCTTTCAATAAACGTTGTTATCATTTGTATTATTATTACTATATGCATAAAAATAATAGAAAATCCCATAACCTGTTGACTTTTGACTTTTGTTGCATTGCCGTTTCGTTCATTGATAATGTGCCTATCTGTTAAAGAGAATGTTTCACCTTTATATGTTAGTTTTGAACTGAGAATAGCCAGTGGCGTGGGAGCTATTTTCAAGTTGCGTGGCGATTATTTTTTACGGACCTGAGGTAGCACAAATGATAGCCAAAATAAGCGATATATCGCTGTGATCGCCACCTAATTTTTACAATTTGACCTCAGGATCAAGGTCATTTGGTGACCCAGGTAGGTCATGCTGCATATAGGACGACGTCGCTCGACGAGACAAAGGACAGTGGTGTCATCCACTCGTCTCTATCTGTATTATATAAAGAGTTATGAGCAAAACACTGCTGATGAACTGATATCACCTCAGATGACCTAGCAGAGTCACTGTGAGCAACGATTGTATCCTGATTGTCAAGAATTAGCTAAAATTAACATTGATTCGAACATAATTGGCCTGATCCCCATCATATTCTCTGAATGAGGAAGCATTGTATATTGCTCCTTTTACATATAATGGAGGTCAGAAATTGACCTGACCTTAGGTCACCGATACAAAAATATAACGACTACTTCATATCTGTATGCTATCCTACTATCTAGTATCATCTTATGAAATTCAGAAAGTTTTCAAATCTTCGGAACATATGTCACCTGGCCGATTTATATCAAATTATAGGGCCGGGCCCAACTCTATTCAAATTTAACATGTATCCTAATGGCCGTGCATTAAGCAGGCGAATTATAATCTTAATACAAGTTAGCATTGGCCCCTAATCATTTTCAGAAAATGACGCTCTGTTGGAAAAAAGACGTTTCTTGGCACACACAAAACCATTGTTTTTTGGAGGTAAGGCTCACTTGACAAATCTTCTGATCCTCGACCTGAGCATCCTTGAGTCAATAGTAAATACCTTGATATATTTATTTAATATTCAACATGGTTTTTGTAAGTCAAATCTATTTTAATGTTGAATCAAAGTCGTGAAATCGGTTATTGGACATGAGCCAAAAATGGAATCGTCTCTCCTAGAAATTCGCACATGGAGTTCTGCGAATGAGTCTTAAGCCATCAGAGCCCAGAGGTAAAACAAAAGAGTCAAAGTTGAGCCGCCTATAACAAATGTCATTCCTGCTTGAGTCAGAGTTGAGTCAGGGGTAACAGTAAATTAATCAAAGTTGAGTCGACTTAAAATAATCCCCCCCGCTTGAGTCAGAGTTGAGTCAGAGTCCCTTCGAAAATGAGTCGGAGTCTAGTCAGTGTAAACAAATCTGAGTCGAGCACACCCTGCGTGAGGCACTGCCACACCCAGCCCCAGTGCACCTCAATAAGCCTCACCCACAGAACTCTATAGAGAGGCCTCACCGTATGTCTTAATTAATGACTCAGAGGAGTGATGTAGTACCGCATACCTAGCCAGCTGTATCAGCCATCTCCACGTTCTCTGCAGGGTCCCGGCCGGTCACGTGGGCTGGTCTTTTTGCCAGCTCGGCGGCGACTGGTCACGCTGTGTTGCAGAGCGAGTCACGACCAATCAATGCGCACCGGAGCGGCGGCGTGCCGACCGGCGGCGCTGAGAACTGCGTCGAGCTGAGGCACGCTACGCTTTCACTGGACACGAACGCCGCCCCCGAGTCCCGCCCTCGTGATAGGCCTGTCTGGCCGAGTGCACCCGAGCTGCGGGAGTGGGGTGACACAAAAAACTAAACGGAAGCTTGCGACATAATCATGGAGTTTCAGTTTCTTTTACGGAAACAGCTCACTTAAAATGGAAAAATTCACAGGATTTCGCACGCCAGGACTTTTGACACGATTGTTCGTACCTAGTATGTTGCCTAGGCCCTAGCTGAATTAGAAGTTCCGAGACCGTTTAAAGTTTACATCCATTCTGTTCCCCTTCGGCGTGCAGCGCCGTGGCTGCAGACGAGAGACCGTCCGCCAGTAGCCACCCGGTAGAGAGGGTGGAGATCTTCAGACCCCTCGCGTAGAGAGAGTGAGACTCAAGGAGTGGAAGAGGCTCCACAGTAGACCCCTCCGCTGGTAGAGAGGAGTATGACTTAGAGAGCGAGAGCGTCCACAGTAGGCCACTGCGGGGTTTAGAGTAGTGAGTAAGACTCAGAGTGAGGCTGGAGAGGCAGTCCACAGTAGACACTGCGGTAGAAGAGTAAGACTTTCAGAGGAGGCGGAGAGGCTCCGCAGTAGGCTCACTGCGGTAAGAGGAGTAAGACTTCAGAGAGGCTGGTGAGGTGCAGTCCACAAGTAGGCCACCGGTGTGAGAGGGAGTAAGACTCAGAGGAGCTTGAGAGGCGTCCACAGAGGCCCACCACGGGTGAGTAGAGTCAAGACTTCAGACCCTTCTGCGATGGAGAACGGGAGACTTCAGGACCCCTGCTGATGAGACAGTGAACTTCAGAGGAAATCAGCCAGTGGAGATGAGCAAGCGAAAACTCCAGAGACTGGGTGGTGTCTGAATGGGACTCTGGGTTCAGTAGAGCTGCAGCATGCGTCGTAGTAGTTACTCAGTTCCAGCAGCTTAGTGCAGCGTTACTCAGTTCCAGCAGCTAATCGCAGTTGTGATCAAACAGCTGGAGGAAAATATGCACATTTATAAAAAATCTACTATATCCCACACTCAGCACTGATCCGGGGCAATAGTTTGTACGCTACACACGATTGTGCAGATAAGCTTGTGCAGCATAAAGTGATTACTTTTTATGGTGACAACACATTCATACTTCTTGCTTCATACTAAAGTAGCAGAATTTTGCAGTCCCAGCGTCCCAGCGCGCGCTGGGACCAAAACTCGTCACGGCCGTGACTGAAGCTGTGACTGGCCAAGTTAGCGCCATAGGGTTAGCATTGCAGTGCCGTGACTAAAGCTGTGACTTGCCAGCTCATTCTGTGGCCAGTGGTGTACCGAGTATACGGTGAACGGTCATGCAGGTCATGACCTGGTCCTTTGGACCCGAGGCGCCCATGCAAAGCTGGTGCCCCTCCGACAGTGACGTACCCTCCACCAGTGACGGCGCAAACTCCGCCAAGTGAGACGCTCCTCCGAGCCACGTAACCGGCCTCTCGGCCCTAGTGACGGCGACCCCCCACGTGAGGGCGCCCCCGGCTAGTGAAGGCACCCTCTTGCCATAGACGGGGCCCTCCTCCGACCCTGACAGCGCCCCTCCAGTCCAGCGACAGCGAAACCCCTCGACACACGTACGGCCCCCCTCCGGTGAGTCTACAATAGGATAGCGGGGCCTCTTCCTTATAGTTGGAGTCCGGCGCCCCACACAATGTGCTAAAGCACGACGAGCACGGCGTAAGAGTGGAGCAAAATTTTCGCCATTGTTATTGGCGCCCCAATCGTTAGATCTAATTACCTGCCCTAAATCGATCGGGTGGCCGCCCCTCAAGGCAAGACCTGGTTCATGTCGTTTTTTGTGCACGCCACTGGCTTGTGGTCGTGGCTAACTTATGTTCAGTATAGCTTATATATTATATATAATATTAATATATTATATTTATTATATATTTATATATATGTGTGTGTTCTAATCTTGTGTGTGTTGTGTTGTGTTGTGTGTTGTGTGTGTGGCTGTGTGTGTGTGTGTCGGTGTGTGCTGTGCTGTTCTGGTGTGAACTGGGTGTGTGTGTGTGTGTGTGTGTGTGTTCGTGTGTGGTTGTGTCGTGTGTGTGTGTGTTGTCGTGTGTTGTTAGTGTTGTGTGTGTGTATGTGTTGTGTGTGTGTTGTGTTGTGTGTGGTGTTGTGTGTTGTGTGTGTGTACTCTCGTGTGGTGTCTATTCATCTCTACTCTCATACACATTCTGACATTATCTCACATAGTTGCTTATAGTGTTAATGAACGCTGAACATGTCCTAGCAGAACAAAATGTTGTGTTTTTCCATTGACATTGACCACTTTGTTAACTATAAGCTATCAGAGCCCACCGTATCTTTATGACACAATTTAAGTAATGCCTGTTATAAATTTTCTCACTGCATAAAGTTTTACTTGTCCCACATCCACGCGCTATGAGTCGCATCATGACTTTACGTGCGACTATGCTATTTTTATATTTAACAAGTTTCAGTACACTACTCTCAAGTCCTCCTCTAGCTGGTGCCGCTTGACTTGGTGTTAGCTTTTGATATTTGCTCCAATTGTTGCAGCGGTAAGCTCTGATGGCTGTACTTCTGGGTAATTTGTGTTCTTTCCTTAACTCATAATAAACATGCACAATTGAATTTCCTTCACCACGTGGGTTTTTCAGTGACGATACTCTCAGTTTTGTAGCCTGACTGTTGAAGTCAAAGCACATAACGGAAACTAGCGATTGATGACCACGCGACTTCACTAAAGCCTCACAATCTAACTCGCAGCCGTGCCGGCGCACAAAGAGACCAGACCCGCCATAGGTCACAGCTGCTACATCAGTAGCCGCCGCCTTGCGCGTGACCGGCACAGGCTGTCCATAGACATCTTCAGCACGGCGGCGTCACGTGATCGGCGACGCGGCGTGCTACCCCCGCTCTACCCCATGTCACTAGTTCCTTTACGGCGGCAGGGCGCTTCGGTCGGGCGTCGCGCGCCGAACCAGAATTGACCCCGCCAGTGACCTCTGGTGGTCGTGAGGGCTGGCGCGGTCGACCTACGCGCGGATTGGCACGGCGCTGCCAGGCTGCTGGACGTCTGGGACACTCAACAGACGCCCCGCGTGTGGTGCCGGTCGGGGGTCGTCTTCGCGCCACCCGGGAGCGCTTTGATGGACACTCACGAAAACCACAACCATTATAACTGTCTGAACCTCTCACGAACGACAGGAAGATTGGAGATGAGTGTCACGGGTGACGGTGAACGCTGCAGGGCACCTGCTTCACCGACATAGCCCCAAAGAGAACGTCTGAGGATACTGGGCGCGTTCGAGGGCGCGTTCGAGAGTATTTGAATAATCAATGAAAAGTAAAATTCCCTTTAACCCACCGTCCCACGCGACGCTTCGGTGTAGGTATTCAGCCGAACACTGGGGAAAAAGAGAGGGGCATATTCTGTCCCCGTTATCTCCTGAATCAATAATCGCAGCGAGACGCTCAAAGCGGCAATAGAAAGCTCTCAATAAGATGCTTCTAAAGCATACACAAAACTTGCCAAAGAAGGTCCCATGCAGTGGTGGACATCGTTACTACAAAATAAAGTTTCGTTACTCGTTACTCCGTTACTCTTAAAAGAAGTCCCTTTACTCGTACCTCCGTTACTTTGCGATACATGTAACGGAAGGTACCTAAGTCTGTTGCTCCGCGACTTTAGTGTAACCCTCGCCAGGGCAGTGGTGGATGCCACCCTCTCGTTTTTGTGGGGGAATAACTTGCGTATTAATCAACCTATTGCGATGAAACGTGCAGTAGGTACCCTACTTTATAACAATTTGCCACGTGTTCTGAAAGTTGCGATGTTTCTCAATGTAGTGTCAGACGCAACTAGGGGCATGGGAAGTACTTTCAAGTTGGGGGGGGCGAATTTTTTGGCGGACCTGAGGTAGCAAAAATGATAGCTAAAAAGCGATATATCGCTGTGGTTGCCACCCGTTATATCGCCAACAGGATTATCGCCATATATCGCCACTCGTTCACCCGTGACCCGATATATCGGAATCTATCTTCGATATATCGGTACCTATTGCTTTTAAGTTTGGTCTGGAAATCGTCTATACTTGATTCTCTCATATTTATTCCTTTTTTCATCTTAAATCTTCAAAAATAGGTTTGTGAGAATAACAAACTGTGGAAAAATCAGGCTGGTTATTTTTAGAGATCAAAAATCAGAAATTGCGAAAATCTGAGACGATCAATTGGAACACAATGCCATTTTATTTGTTTTTACGTTTTTAACTTACAATTTGCTTCATAATTGTTTGTCTACGTTTTTTAAACATTTGTCGTTTTTCACCAAATTTGGCATTACATGACGTAATTAAAACAACATTTCTCGCAAAATACTACATCAGTTTTATTCACATTTTGTGAGAAGACGAGCAATGGATGCAGCATAAGGTACTGTAAGTTGCACTTTGCTATCTTCTCTATTTTTTCATGTATACAACAAAATCCGGGAGGAGGGCAGATTTCCTCCAGCGGGGTGCGTGTTAATTATGTGTTATGCTACGTGATGATACATACGCTAACCATATATGATGATATTGCAACCATTAAGCAGGCAATTTAAATACAATGATTATGCATCATTTGGTTGTTGAGCCTCGTATCAACTTTCGTCTGAGGCGTGCTTGATAAATGACTGGCGCGCTCCCAGAGCGCCTACGACCAACAGTGCTCAGTGTTACACGAATCATGATCGCACTATTCGTGACTGTGTGACTCAGCAACGCAGTGCCAGTGCCGGCGCCGGCTCTGACTCTGACTCTGACTCTGACTCTGACTCTGACTCTGACTCTGACTCTGACTCTGACTCTGACTCTGACTCCGTCTCCGTCTCCGTCTCCGTCTCCGTCTCCGTCTCCGTCTCCGTCTCCGTCTCCGTCTCTTCTCTGTCTCTGCTCTTCTCTGTCTCTGTCTCTGCTCTCGGTCTCTGTCCTGTCTCTGTCTCGTCTCTGTCTCTGTCTCTGTCTCTGTCTCCGCTCCGTCTCCGTCTCTGTCTTGTCTTCGTCTCGTCATCTGTCTCTGTCTCTGTCTCCGTCTCTGTCTCTGTCTCTGTCTCTGTCTCTGTCTCTGTCTCCGTCTCCGTCTACGTCTCTCGTCTCCGTTTCCGACTCTGTCTCTGTCTCTGTCTCTGTCTCTGTCTCTGTCTCTGTCTCTGTCTCTGTCTCTGTCTCCTGTCCTGTCTATGTCTTGTCGCTGTTCTGTCTCCTCTCTGTCTCGTCTCCGTCTCCGTCTACGTCTCTCGTCTCTCTGTCTCTGTCTCTGTCTCTGTCTCTGTCTGTCTCCGTCTCTGTTATTGTCCATACACAGTTTGGTTGCCGTCTCCAGGCTCCGTCTTCAGGCTCCAGGCTCCAGACTCCGTCTCCAGACTCCGTCTCATGCTCTGACTCCAGCCTTGGCTCCAGCCTTGCCTCAGACTGTGGCTCCGGCGCCACGGCCGTGGTGAGAGTGCGTGTCGCTGACCCCTGGGTCACTGACTGCTGAGTGTACGGTGCTGACCGACCGGCTGATGGAACGGTCCTTATAGCCCACTGTAGACACGCCTCTCACCAGGCTTCTGACAGGGCCGGTCCGGACGCTCCACGCTGACAAAGCAGCTTTACACAGACACTGACAGCTCAGTCAAACACGCCCACGCTCACACCCACACACAGAGACACACACACACAGGCTTTACCTGTCTTCACACCAGGCTTCACATGGGGTGGGATCCCGTCCAACGCAGCGGTACAAGCAACAAGGCTAGATCATATAATGATACCTTCATGCACGCTGTTGGGACCACTGTCGGTGCCAAAAAAGGTCATTGTGCTAAGCCATTGCTGGCTCACTTTTTAAACTTATGCTCTGAATGAAAAATGTTGTTTCGTAATTATCTCTTGTCCTGCGCAACCGTGCAGCTATGATAAGTGCGGCCTTGTACAAATGTCTGAAAAATTGCGATATTGCATGCAATATTTGTGCGGCTACGCCAAGATACCTACCAATTGCGACAGTTCTGTCATGCATACAGTAACACTAACGACTAAGCATTATAAATAAATAGATGCTGGGTTTTGACAGCACATGATGACGCGGTCGTCCACATTTGAAGCGTATCCACATACGTGACTGTTGCAGTTTTATACCTTCTCGCTTTTAGGGCAATTCGCCTACGCGGGCGCGGCTACGCCAACAACGGTAATGCGGCGCCGGTGGTTCTTCATACCTTATCTGAAATCATCAGCTTTATAAGCTGTTGAAGGCACGCTTCGTTTCAAATTAGTGCACGTCATTGAATGTTTTGCCACGATATTGCATTTATCAGCTCCAAGCTATTGTGCCGTTTCGGCTGCAATTTGATATTACAATATATTTTTGGCATGATACTGCATTTTTAGCACGCTCGAGCTTATGTGCCATTTCGGCTGCTTTGATATTGCAACATAATCCGCCATAAATTCGTCACCACATCGGACGATCGGAATATCAGACCCCCACAGGCGCTCCTACATACCTATCTGTCATGTCCAACTAGGAGCTAAATAAGCTATAACAGTTAAGCTCCGGTTTGATACACCGATGCTTTAACCGTACCACGCCTCCAGTGACAGGTATACATACGCGGGCAGCGCTGTAGAAAGACTGAAACATACCAACACGAACCACCACTCAAGGCCAGCGGTGTTGTTTTCGACCCCCGGCAGCCGTGCGAGGGTCACGTGCATACACCCACCCCATCCCACACTGTGGCCTGCAGTAGATGAGGAGGAGGGGGCGATTTAGAGCGGCGATCGCGTGCCGTGCCTGCAACAACAATACCTCCGACGGACAATAGGCGGTCTGCGGCGCCCCGCTCCCGGATCATTACTGGACGAATTAGTCCAGTGACGCGCTGCTGGGACCCAGTTTCACCACATTCAACTCTGTCCCCTGCGGCGCCATGCCTGACCCGCTGGAATACACAGAGGCGGCGCTGATACCGCCCAACCCACTCATCGCTTCAACCGGCTGCGCAACGTTTGCGGAATCGCCACAAATGCTCCAAACAGTACTGACACTCCGTCCACTGTGTGCGTTTCTGTCACATCCCGCCTCGCCACCGTACCCGGCCGCTGTCCCGTGACCTCCGCTGGCCCAGATTTCGTCACACCAGTGACCCGCTTGTCGGCATTTCCGCGCGGTCGGAGCGCTTCCCTGTTCACGGCGCGCGGGACACCTGTCTGACCGGTTTGTCCAATGTCCGGGCCGGGCGGTGGAGCAGGGGTCGGTGGCCTTCCGCCCGGACGTCGTCAGGGATCGGCTGACCGCTCTGACCGGATGAAACGGGTCAGGCCGGTCTGGTGCAGTACCGCCCCGGCACGGTCAAGGCACGGCTCGTCGCAGTTCAGACCCTGTCTGGCTCGATCCTGGCTCGGTTCTGACTTGACTCGATCCCCGCTCGGTGCGGTCATGGCACGGCCTCGACGGTCCGGTGACGGTGCGGTGACGAACCGATGACGATCTGCACATCGGTCATGACCACTGACCACATCCGGAGGTCGCCCGGGAACCGGTGACCCGGTCGGACCGTTCGTCTCTAGCGCTGCCGGATTGACAGGAAATACCCCGCCGATCCTCGCACCGCACCGGTTGGCGAATTGTGGGTCAGCGGGCCGCAGCGGTGGCCGGGCGGAAGCCAAGCGGATTATCGGTCACATGGTCAGGGAGCAGGCATCCGTGGAGTATTGTCGGTCACGTGGCTAGGTAGTATGCAGACTGGATGGGTGCTGAGCCGCGACTGGACAGCTGATTCCAGGTCAATGGGTAGCGATCCGGAGTATAATGAAACCCGCCATGGCAACGGAAATGGGTGCATAGACTTGAAACACCAGTCGGATGAAATATAATTAACATACATTATAATGCATCATTTTGTTTGCATACTGCTAAACATATTTAAAAACAAACGTTATTGTTTGCATTCGTTTTGCGAAGAAAATGGGATACGGAAAGCAAGTCAATTTCGCCAGTCGGGCTGAACGGGCTCCGACATGTCAGTAATCATTAGATAACCCATCATACTGTACTGGTACTGGGTACAGATATGGTTGAAAAGAATGCTGTATGTATATATACATTATTGAATATAGATCCAGAAAATTATCATAGGTGAAATTTGCAAATACTGTAGGTCATAGGCGTAGGAGCGGCAAGGAGCCTATGCCCCAATTTTCGGTTTTAATTTACGCCTATAGGCGTTGCATGGAGGAATCGACTTCAAAATGCATTTTGCCCCCCCCCCAACTTCAAATGAGTTCCTACGCCCCTGCTGTATGTAAATGAAGTTATATTATCTTAATCCACACATGCCTATTTCCATAAGATATGTATAAAGTATGTATATGCCTATTGCCTATGTATGTATTTATACGTCATATTATATTTTGAAACGCTTTATGTAAGACAAGTTATACAAATGATGCCCTTACCAGATTCTGACATCGTATCCTTGCAGTCAGTTATTTGGAATTATAATAACATTTTATGACTTTGTTAACCACGACGTGTAATACCAAAATTAAGTAAAACGGTCAATATGCCTCGTTTTGTTTCTGCATGGTCACGCCAAAATAACTCCTGGCGTGACTGCGGTTGGTTTTATGCCGTATCGTCAAAGCCGGAAAGTCAGTTCTCTTTGCATGACGGAAGCTTCTGGGTGTTTTAGTATCCATCAGTTGAGCGTGGTTGATCCTTTGACCCTAATATGCCGATGAAGAAACTTAGAAGATTTCTTTTCCCATATGCATTGCACGCGCTGTAACATCGATTGCGCTTACTGTGCACATCTCCAGCGTTTAAAAGTACATCATCACACTCGCTTTCATTCACACATGAAGTGTCTCTGTGCGCATTTGCTTTCGTTCGGAGGTGTAAGTGTTACTTCATTTACTTCGACCTGTGACCTCATGGAGTAATGTAGGGGTTTCTACTGTTTGGGATACAGCACGTTCGCTGACGTCGGCCGTACTGGTGGCGCAATGTCTTTAGGGCACCGGCTGCTGCTTTTTAAGTGAGCAAGTCTGTTTATCGTGTTTGTTCATTGGTGCAAATAATTAGCTGCTGCGTGAACTAATGAGTTACGTTAAGTTGCACGACCGTCGGGAGTCGACCACTTGGCTGAGAGACTACGGCGACTTTCGCCCTCAAAATGCATCTTTTTCCAATAGCTTACATAGCAGGTCGATTTTCGTGGGACTGTTTCACCGCCTTGCACAAAGTGTTCAATCGGTAATTTGCGCTTTACAATTTTCGCTAAAATGTGTAGCGCTTAGCGAAAATGTTTAGCGAACAAAGTCTGGCGTATACTAAAAATATTGTACCATTACAAAAAGCTTTTCCTTGGATGATGGAAAACCTCGCCTGGGTTTCGCATATAGCAAATCAATAATTTGATAACAATGGTACACAATGCATATTCATCTTAATTCTAAACAAATGCAAATGTTCCGAATTCCAATGCATTTTGACGAAAATCCTTCCGACAACGATCAATTAACTATTTTGCACAGTTTCCATTATATCTTTGCACAACCTTGACTTATGAGCATAAGGAAAATGAGTGAATAATTGGTACGACGAAGCCAATTTAGCCTGCCTGGGTTCGCGTCTCACGAATACTGTGAAACGTTCATGGCGCGTTTTTGCTGATGCAAATGGCCTCCAGTCTCGGCCTGGTGGCTTTCTACCCACAATCTAAATTCTCCAGTTCTTGCAAACAAAGGATGGACGCCCTATTACCATTGTCAGCTGGGGGGTTTTATGACTGGTCCAGTGAGACTCCAGCGGTCATCAGAGGTAACATCAGTGGGAGGAGGCGTCGACCCTTCACCACGACAACTGACCTCACCATACACAGCGTCTGAGGGCATCATCATTTGGGCGTTCCTTCACCTCTAAAACCTTCAGGACGGTGATGGGCTCAGCTCACGAATCCATTCAACGTCGAGCTGCCTTTACTCTTCGACATTCGACAGCTCCTCGAATAGCGGAATCGGAACCGAGCCGTTGTTGCAACCTGACCTGACCAGCTGGCGGACTTGACCTGATCAGCTGGCGGACTTGACCTGACCAGCTGGCGGACGTGACCTGATCAGCTGGCGGACTTGACCTGACCAGCTGGCGGACTTGACCTGACCAGCTGGTGGACCTGACCTGACCATCTGGCGGACTTGACCTGACCAGCTGGTGGACCTGACCTGACCATCTGGCGGACTTGACCTGACCAGCTGGTGGACCTGACCTGACCAGCTGGTGGACCTCACCTGACCAGCTGGTGGACCTCACCTGACCAGCTGGCGGACTTGACCTGACCAGCTGGTAGACGTGACCTGATCAGCTGGCGGACGTGACCTGACCAGTTAGCGGACTTGACCTGACCAGCTGGCGGACCTCACCTGAGCAGCTGGCGGACTTGACCTCACCTGACCAGCTGGCGGACGTGACCTGATCAGCTGTCGGACGTGACCTGATCAGCTGGTGGACCTGACCTGACCAGCTGGTGGACCTGATCAGCTGGCGGGCGTGACCTGATCAGCTGGCGGACGTGATCTGACCAGCTAGCGGCGGTCCCACGACACTCGGTCGCGTCGTGTCGGTGTGGTGGTGTGACCGGGACGACCGTGCGTTTTCGCCCCTCACGAAGCCGGGGACGCCCTCTGTCGTGACGCAGCGGACGGTGGGGACAAAGCCGCAGCGTCGGCTGGAAAACCGCGCGAGCTGCCGCCGCCACCGCCATGCGTGGCCGTTGGCCGGCCGGTGTCATTGGCTCCTGCCCGCAGCACCGGCGGCGGCACCGGCGGCGGCACCGGCGGCGTGGTGGTGGCGCCAGCGGCATCGTCAGAGGGCTGTTTTTCTGCAGCCGCTTGACCTTGGGCGGCGCGGAGGGCTGTCGGAGCTTTGTGCGC
>VOPJ01010306.1:0-16030 GCA_014673585.1 Semibalanus balanoides | reverse complement strand
GAAGTGTCGAATGAACTATCATACGGTTCGCAAAAATGCAAATTAAAATCTGTTTTACTTAATAATTTGTTTTTGGGAACGCAATACTTTTCAGGCAATGCCAGCGATTTTTTTTTGTATTTGTTTGTTTATATGCACTGGCGGATTCAGTGAGGGGGGACAACCACCAAAGAGGCCATTCCCCCCCCCCCCAACTGCCTGCAATAGACGCACAATGGACACATTTCCTGATATAGAAGAAAATTTAAGCAAATTTTACTAAGGAAAGTTGGTTTTAAATCAGGTACTAATGCATAAACAAGCGAAATCCGATTAGTTTTCAGAACTCTGTGAGAGTTTTAGGGATTCCTTCAAACCACCGTTTTAAATCCGCCAGTGCTTATATGTAACATTTGAATAACCAAAATGTATTCGACAATCTTAGTTTCGGCCATATATAGAAAACAGTTTTTATAAATTTAGTCCGAATGCTTTGTAGGGATGGCTTTCCGAGGTCAGAACCCGCGCTAGCACGAGGCTTGTTGCGTGGTTCCTGACCTCACCAAACCCGATCGTGTGCAATCCTGTTGGCCGGCAGAATTTAGAGGACGGAAAGTTTTACGTGCCCGACATACCTGGACACGGTCCGCCCGCTCGCTGACGTCACCTTGGCCTTAGTGCGACGCTGCCACCGGCCGCAGGCCATCCCATCAGGAAGCAAATAGCGAGCGGCCGAAGCGACTTCGAACCCAGGCTGCCACTACTGAGATAGGTCAGAAGACCAGCGCTCTCCCACTGAGCTACAGGGGCGGACTATGAGTGTCCTTAAACAATAGTCTTTAGCTCGAAAGCTAAAACAGCAGAAGACGTACGAGTAAACCCAGAATTGACGTCAGCTCAATGTTTGGGCCATGGGAGAGGCCATCGAACTTAAACCTTAAAAAATGTTACTTAGTTATCTGATTTTTTTTTTTTTAGGAGAACAACGAAAGTGATGCGGCTTATCATTCACTTCCAAATTGTGGAAAGCATAAACAGACTATCATGCACCTATGACGTCACGTTATTCGCTGCCTTGACAGAGTTGCATCCTAAGGCCTTGGAATGAATAGTGAATGAATGGATGAACTTGACATTCAATCATAGCAGAAGCCCATTGTGTGTACCAACTTCTTGCTTCTCTATCATGTTTTTATTGTATACCTGCAAAGTAATTAAGTACCTTTATCTTTACAAAGAGAGCTCTCAACGATATAGGGCTAAAAAGGTCACGTGATTTAAGCTGATAATAACTCAGTTTCATATCCTTTGGAACGAGTTCAGAACACAAAAACAATATCAAGCAAGTCCGCTGCTTTCTGGGGGGGGGGGAGTCTCCCTGATTTTTTAACAGGAGAGACTCGTCCTCCGTCCCCACTTTCGACGCCCATATCTATCATTTATTTTAGCTCCCTATTTGGGACAAAACAACATAAAAAAACACTCCGTCGAGATTCCTCAAAACCATAACAAAGCACACCACACTCATCACCTGCCCGCATGCTCTGGCCAATCAGCTCGACACCTTCCAAGCACACATCTCCACCACTCTTCAGCGCTGACCTCCGCGGTGGTCATCCTGTCAACTGTCACTGAGCCGAATCTCATCTATAACCCTGGGCCTGACCGGCCGGCCGGCCTCGCTGACCGCCTGACCGGCCGGCCGCCAGCCGACCACTGCAGAAATAGGTACAGCCGGGGGCGGCCAGATCCGGGCCGGGCCCCGGCGCCGCGGAGATGACGGCAGCGGGGCGCCAGTGTCCGCCCAGAGTCCGTGACACACAGACACACTCACAGACACACACACATAGGCAGGGAATCCGAGGCCGTCAGGCGCTGCTCTGCTCCTGCAAACGACATCCCTCACTGAAGAGGACAGTCGCGACCTCCAGACGATCGAGAGCACCACCTGAAGCTCGCGCGCCGTCTGAAGCTGTAACGCCGCCTGAAGTTCTCCTGTCACTAGACGTTCCGCCTGCACGTCACACGCTCCGCCTGCCGCTCCGCCTGCCGCTCCGCCTGCCGCTCCGCCTGCCTGTCCGCCTGCCTGTCCGCCTGCCACTCCGCCTGTCCGCCTGTCTGTCCGCCTGCCTGTCCTCCATCAGACTGGTCGTCATGACGCTCGGGGAAGATCCGATGATCTCGGTGGATTTCGAGGTGTTCGGACACGTGCAAGGTGAGCAGCACTGCAGGTGCAGGGATGTACATAGAAATGTAGGAGCATAGACATAGGAACAGGAGCAGGGTTGATGTCACTCACTTTTTGGAGACTGTTTGCTTAAAATGTGTATTTTGCTGAATGGCTTATATTTGAGAAAGCAAAATGCCTGCGCGGGTTATAAGAGCTTAGTTACGATTAGGAATCTTACACAGATAGATGAGTTCCTCTAAAAACAATACTAAAATTTAATTGCCTCCGCTTTTTTTCTCCTAGGACTATATGGTTGATATTTATACAAAACAGAATGCAGCGCCTGTTTTAAGAGGAAGCGGTCTATCACCATCTGTGTGTCAAGCTTAACAAAAAACAAGCTGGATGACAGACTTAATTAAGTAAGGAAGCGGTTTCAGCAGCTTCACAGCTTGGAAAACGAACATGTGTTTGAATACTTGAATTGCTGCTTGTTCGTGGAGGCGTCGTGATTTCGCAACCTGCTTTCACAGTCGACAAGTTTTACACCCTGCACGGTTTAACCGGAACACAGAATAACTCTTAACGAACATGTGTTTGTATACCTAAATTGCTGCTTGTTCGTGGAGGCGTCGAGTTTTCGCAACCTGCTTTCGCGGTCGCCAGTCAACAAGTTTTATTTGCACCCTGGACGGTTTAACAGGAACAAATAATAACTGGAATGTGTTTTGATGAAACGTAAAAGCGCGATGTTTGTATAATAGAGCAAATATATATATGTAAGCAAAACAAAGCCTCTGGCCAAAAGGCCAGTGGCCAGTGACCAGTGGTAAATGGTCACCATATATTGTAGCCTGCATTAAGCTTCCAGGTGCCCTGGATTCCTTGGGACGAATCGCCGTGCTGTGGCCCACATTGGGCCTCCATGGGTTCCGGAGCGGCGGCCGGCGTCACGCTGGCTGCCGGTGACTTCTCGTCCATCACGCTCGGCATATTACCATCGACAGCTGACTGCTGCTTCTCGAGACGTGTCCCCCTCCATCACCCCCCCCCCAGCGGAGTCGCTGGACGGGTCATCGGTTACGCTGCGGCGAGAGAAAATGGCCAGATTGTGGCACGGTATGATGGGAAAAGTCAGCTGTTGGGTGCTGGAAATACTGACAGCTCATGTGTTGAATTATTTAACCCTCGCCCTGGTGGGAGGGCGGCCAAATTTTGTAAAGCTGTTTGAACATCAACTGCTCACACTTTGTCAAAAATTTGACTACAGGTCTTCTCAGGTCAGGTCACCAGGTCACGTGAAGTGGTCATTCCTTCCAAAATGTTTGTGATCGTGCCAAAGCCACAGTTCTTTTCTGAAAGGTTTGAATCTTGCAGGATTTCATAAAATCATAAGTACCCACAATCGATGTTTCACAGAGTTTTTGTATCGGTGACCTAAGGTCAGGTCAGTTTCCTGACATCCCCATTATAAGTGAACGGGAAAATAAATGCTTCCTATTCAGAGAATATGCATTGGATCAGGCTGATTCCTTCAGAATCATGTTATTTAAGCTAATTCTGGATAACCAAGGTGCAATTGTTTCTCAGTGATCTCTACATTCTACAAGGTCATCTGAGGTCATCTGAGGTCATCATAAATTATTTGCTAATAACTCTTGATAGAATAAAGATAGAGACAAGCGGACACCACCACTGTGTTCTTGTTGACTGGCCGCGTCGGCCCATATGCAGTATGACCTACCTGGGTCACGAAATGACCTTAACCTGAGGTTAAATTTTGATATTGACCTTACCAGATCAACATGCATATGTTTCAAAGCGCCTTGACAAGACAAACGCGATGGTACTAACATAATTGCTCCATCGGTTTTAGATACAAATATAGTCAGGAAAACAAGTTTTACCAAAAATCGCATTTTTGACCTTTGATGACCTCTGGAGCCTAAGCAATTGATCTGAGCTCAATTTTGATAATACCCTGTAAGATTTCATTTGTATATGACCTTTCGATTCCTTTTCCGTTTGGTCCTAGCTATCATAGTTCACGAGATATATCGGGGTTGTTCGAAGCGAAGTCCAACAACTGTGAAATTTGACCTATGATGACCTCTGGCGACCTCAATATTGACCTGAGCTGTAAATGCTCTTTGTAACTTCAAATTAACATGTCTAGGGCTTTCGAACGTTTTCTTCTGCGTCTTTCTATCCCTTTCAGTTTTCGAGTTAGACGGGGGTCGTTTTGATCCCTCCCCCACCCACTATGGCGAAGTTGTCTCGGAGGCCCACCAGGGCGCGGGTTAATGAGTTTTTTTCGTGTAAATAGCTTGTAAAGCGTATGAATAATGACTGGTTCAGCGGTGTTAGTCACTTGTAGGGAAGATAAATAGAACACGAACAGCACAGACGGCGTCATTATAGCAGTTTGAGTTTTTACGGCATGCTTCACAAATACAACATTGCAAGTTTAGATGCAGAATGCAGAAGTATTTCTTAATATCATCTCACAGGCAAGTAATAATAAAAACATTTTGAAATAATACTTATAAAATGAGTTTGCTTTAAAGATTTAAATATTGATTAACGTAAGCTAGTTTTATCAAGAAGTGCTCAGCAATTTGAGAGCGCAGAGCTGAGATGAAATCCTACACATCTACTGTTCTGATTAAAGGGAATAGTTCACCTTTAACATAGGGCTTTGAGTTGAGATAGCCAAGTTGTGCGCATGCTTCGAAGAAATGACTTGTGACGCTTTCACGCCACTCTTTATTTTTGTCCTTGAAACCTCTAATTATGTTAATATTCAAGTCCTAAAATCGGGGGACCGGGTATACCAGGTACTCCATCGCTGATGGCTGAGTTGACGTATGATCATGACGCACAGATGACGTAAGACTTGGGGAAAGTGTAAGTCTGGACAAAACCATACTGTTTCAGTACCTCATTCTTTTTATTGCAAGAATTAACTTTGTCAGGTAATGTTATAAATAGTGATTTTGATGTTTAAATCTTCTATAAAACATTTTTCTAAACAACATTCTGTAGCGTATGCGTAGCGTTCAAAGCGCTGGCCTTGACTCAACCGAACCCACCTCCTTCCCGCTGTCCTCGCCTCAACCGAAACCCCACCTCGTACCAGTACGCGCGTGCCGCTGTTTTGATTGGCCGCCGCGGCGCAGCCACCCGCTGAGTGATAGGAGCCGACCGGCGAGGACCGGTTTACGCCAGTACTGAATAGACCGTGCGGCGTGCATTGACACTTGTGACACATAATCCAGACGGACGCCCCCAGAAGCACGGACAGTTAGCGACAGCGTGCGGACAATTACACTATTCATAGCTGAAATATAAAGTGACGAATACCTACTTAAAGCAAGTACTGTGATGGTTTTCAAAGCGTTGTATTTTCCCGGCATCTTCAACAAGTACTTGGGCAAGTACCACCATGTATACGACACGATCCCTCACTAAATCGATGACGTTGCGTGCTTCTCAGCCAGCTGATTTCGCATTACTTTGAGGAAAAAAATATGAATTATCACCCAAATAATTGACATTTTAATATGCTTTTTCCGCGTAAATATAGGTTTCTTTGACTTACTAGTAATATGATACATAATTTCTTGCTTCTCTTCATCATTTCTGAGCTTTTTCTCGTTTTTTCAAGGTGAACTATTCCCTTTAATGAGTCCCCTGATGTCAGGACGCGCATCATTCTCACAGTTTTCTGCCGCGAGGGGCGGCTGCTGGCCGGCCAACAGGCAGCGCTATCGACCCACCGCTGCCGTCAGCATCAGGGACATTCTTTATACTCTCTCATCTCATACTGGGTCAGAATAGTGGTTCCACGATCTAAGTTTGCGAAACAAATTTGATGCCAGCGGCGGAACTAATTTCAGGGCAGGAGAACGAAAATGGTTGGATAAGATAGACAAAAGTTAGCAAACATTATTATTTTTACAGACTGCCATCACCATAGGAGGGGAATATAAGCTCGCTCCTATGGCGATGACAGCCTGTAAAATATCAATGTATGCTAATTTTTGTCTATCTTCTCCTGCCATTGTTATGTTCGTCAGCCATTTGCACCCACAGACTGAAACAAAAGCATTCTTTACAGTCAAAGTTTTCACGGAACAAAACTTCCAAGTTCAGAATGACGAAGAAACAGGATGCTTTTCTGACACTGCTCTCATACTAACCAATGCATGGCAATATGACCATCAACACTCACGCATTGACATTGCATACACATGTGTCAAGAGAGCCTCCGTCCAGCACTTGTAGGCACTAGGCACTGACCAATACAATACCTATAAATGTCTCAGACCTACCTTTCTGTCGGGCACGTACAGAAGCTGGCTCCGTAGTCCGTAGCCAGTAGGTCGATAGTTTACTTCCAGTAGTCAGTCGTTCACTGTAAATTTATAGGCCACTGTAGACATAGAGATTTATTGGGTCCACCACCCAGCCTGTCTAGCGTTTTTCACTGATAAATGTGTTCCTGATGCTAAAAACGTAACGACACAGGACGCATACAGATGGCTTATAGACACAGGCGGATCCAGGGTGCATCAGGGGCAAATGCCCCCTCCCGCAGGAATCCATGGGAGGCATTCAATACAAGTATGCCCCGCGCGTTCCCTGCACTGAACGTGAAAAACAATGATCCTTTAAGAAAACTGGGAAAGTTAATATTTTTCGGAGAAAGATAACAATTTATCGACAAAATAGCCTTAGCAACAGTAAAATCCTGCTATCCATAGTAAAAAACTGCAAAAAACGCGCCGTTTCACGGCCTGACACAGTTTCGCAATTGCTTACACAAATTAGGAAAATAGATTAATGAATTACATGAAGTGTCGGACAAAGGCTCTCCTTGACGGTAATTCCTGGCCCCAGGGCCGCTCCCATCATAAAATATTGACTTTCAAGAAGGCTACATGTTAAGCTAGCTAGCCTGCCGAGTTCCGAAAAAGGCGACGCGATCGCAAGGACGCAGACATCGGCACCCGGAAGCTGCTCCAGCGGTGCCCAGCTTGCTGGACCGAAGAGTTAATTGTGGGGACCAGACCACGTCCATCTCTCCAAGTCTTTTCCCACCAGCCTCCTCCAGATCCTCAGGGACCATCTATGTGCGGAAAAGTATTTCTGCCTCAGTTTTGCTACTTCTAAACCATTTGGATGAGGAGTATTTGTCTGCTATAGGTCGGTACAGATGTATAGGTACAGCTATTATTATGATATGTACAATTGAGTGCTGACTGCCACCAGTCACCGTGATTTACGACCCGAGGCTAATGTGTATGCAAAGCTATCTTTATTTCAATATTTTTCATCATACCGAGCTGTTCAGTCACTGTGCAACCAGGAAAGGGTTACCTGAGCCCACTGAGGTGCTCCTATTACAGTCTGGTTCCAATATGAAAGTTATGTTTTCCATTACCTAAAATTAAAATTGTCCCGCCGCTTCGCAGCGTGACATCGGTGGCCATCGTCATAACGAAGCCATACTTTTCGGTTCGTCGTGACGCTGAATTGAATGAATAGCATTTTTAGCATCGTATCCTCTACGAGGCCCACCGCCTTTATTTCTGGGTTTTATCAGACAAACCCGAAAGCAACGTGCGCGGCGCCTAAATGAATGCGCGTGCGCGGCGCCTAGTACTATAACTAGAAAATCCACATTCAAAATTTTGCAGACTTAAATACACGCAGAAAAATGTTTTTTTTCGTCATTTCAGCCGACCTTTGCTCGTTGGTATGATATAAATGTTACTTTTACTCATATGTGTATATGCTACGGAATATTGCAGTTTGTGTTTTTTTTCTCCCAAAAACTGTTTTTTGTTGCGAATATTCTTTTCTGATTTTTTGTTATACAAAATCCCCGAAAAAGTGCATTAAGTTATCAAATGCATTCCAATAACAATATGCGTTCTATGAGCTACACATTTACTATGATCACCTAAGTTGTCAGAACGAGCAAGCTCATTGTTGTGTTTTGAAGAATGTCCATGGGTGTCATTCGCCCGTACTCTTCTGTGTAGCCTGTAGGTCGCCTCTGTCCATCTGTGTAGGTCGCGCCTGTCTATCGGGCTCGTGCAGGGTCCGCTCTGGCCGGTCGCCAGAGGCTCTGATTATGTAGACCAGGAGGGAGCCAAGCAGCCACCGGCGCCAGCCGCGCCGCCGACAGCGGCAGCGACAGAGACAGCGACAGAGACAGAGCCAGAGACAGCGGCAGAGTCAGCGACAGAGTCAGCGACAGAGACAGAGCCAGAGACAGCGGCAGCGGCAGCGGCAGCGGCAGCGGCAGCGGCAGCGGCAGCGGCAGCGGCAGCGGCAGCGGCAGGGAGACAAGAGGCTGGTGGGCTCTCTGGCATGCTAGCGTGAGGACACCTTTGTGGAATCCAGGACCGGGATCAGGTGCCAGTCCAAAGACCGGGGTGCCCACAGGAAGACTGCGTACTGAATAAGTCGCTCTGCATACCAAAGAACGTAAGGCTAATGATAGGCACCCGGCTCTCTCAAATGGTGTGTACAGATGCTGCCAAATGTTAAATGGTCTCCTTATTGAGCCAGCCACATTTGAGCAAAGAATATTAAAAATGTGTTGATCAAAACAGCTCAGAGAGTGACAAGTCACTGTCTCCTTGTCCAGCCCTTAGGATGTGTCCGACACTGTCCGTGAAGACTCTTTCAGACACGTAATAGAGACATGTATCCGTATAGTCAATAGTGTATGCATACATTGGCCATTATCATGGGCGGATTCAGAGGAGGGACGGGGCGATGCCCCCTCAAACCACCCAAAAATCGGTGCAAATTTGACGCATTTTCTGAAATAATAGGAAATCTAAGCAACTTTTACTTATAAAAGTTTGTTATGTTGATGGCTGTTATGAGCATTATGAGAGTTAATTTATAATTCGTGTTTATATAGCCCTTGCTCATGTTAAAGTATACAAATTCGAAAATTACAAAGAGAGATATATTAACTCATATTTCACCACTGCGGCTTCATCAGAGTATACAAGTTTGTTTTAAATCAGTTGTTGATGCATAAGCAGGCGGAATCCGATGAGTTTTCAGAATTGTGAGACACTTTTGGGGATTTGCCCCCCCCGAAGCTGACCCAAACCACCCGTTCTGGATCCACCCAGCTGACTATGATGGAGATAGAGGTAAAGAGTATAGCTTTAACTGAACAGAGACAAACGCAAATACAAGGATAAATGAAAACAAAAGATAGACTGAAATGTGGAGGTAGAGTCGATCTGAGAGTCGAAAAGAATTAATGCATTTAAAAATGAATGAGAAAATAAGGCAAACTAATCTTCCGCAGTGGTGAAGCAAGAAGTATCTTGAATTATACATTATTTCACAAACTTGTTGAGAAATTCAAGAGGAAGTCAGTAAAAAATAAGGCAAACTAGTTCGCTTTTTGTGCCTACGAGTGTAACATCCTCCAGCGAGTGTTTTGAAAAAGGAAAACATTCAACAGCAATGACAACGACAAAGCAATGACACTAGAGAGCTGCAGTTTCAGCTGTGCCCAGAGGAATACATTTGCCCAGTTTCACTGATGGATAATGTCGGCACATCTCGTTGGTAATCAAAGAATGCGCTTTGTACTACCGACCAGTTATTAATCTTATAAGACCCTCCAGCCCTCCCATCATTTCAGAAGTAAGAATAAGCAGTCCGTCATTTCAGGAGTAAGTAGCATAGCTAAAGCCTGCTGCCCGATTTTGACCGACTCAGCTGCTCCGTACCCTTTCGTGCAGACAGAGGATCATTTTTAGCTGCATCCGTCTGAGACGCGGGCCCCCTTGAATGCGCCATCAGTAGAGAGTCAGTAGAGACCACCAGTGAGCACAGGATGAGCAGAGTGCGCCGACCTCCAACGGTCCGTTTCCCACAGCCAGAGAGCAGCCAGTGCTCCGCCTCGCGTGCAGCCGGCCATTGATCAAAGCTATCCGCACCGGCTGAACTCACCGGGACATTTCTCAGACCAATTCATGCAGAAACCACGCACCGAATACTAATAGAGGTTGTGTCTTGAAGGCGTAAAATGCGGAGATATGGCGTGGTCGGAGGCAATGGGCTCTCGTAGCTCGCTGAAGGTTCGCCTTTTTCATTCATCACACAACTGTAGCCTTTTTAAAAAGGCTCAATTAGTAACTTTGTAGTTTGTAAGATTGTAGGTTTGCAGTTGTAGTTGTATAAATGTGTTTCATAAAGAAAAGATACAATTTACAATTATAAACAATAAATATACAAACCTACACATACAAATTGTATAAACCCCGACTGAAAGTGCCTGGTGTGTTTCATAAAGGGCAGCTGAGTGCCCAATCATGCATATCCTCGGAAAATAAAACATTTGGATATCTCTATATTGAGTAATAAAAGGGAGGTCACGACATTGCCCCGGCATATGGTCAGTGGTCACCGATATAAGAAATCAGAGAAAAACGAGTTGTAGCTTTTTACCAACAACCGACGACCATATGCAATTATGTAAGTTTGAAATCGATCGGTCAAAAACTGCGGCTGTGGTACGACCACAACGTGTTTAGAGGTTGGGTCACATGACATAGCCTGGTGACCTGACCTGAGATGACTCGAGGTCGAGAAATTCACACAATGTGAGTGATTGATGCCCGAACACCTGTGCCAAAAACTATGGCGGCGCTGGGCGTTGTCATTTTTCCGCTATCCTCGAAGAGCCTTAGGGCGCGTCTAAACGCCCCCCCCCTCCCGGCACTTTCAGCTCGCAACACGTGAGTGGGAGCCAGGCGGGAACTGAGAAGTCGACAGTTGGCCGCCGACGCGGGACGCATGTGCAGTGTGGTGTAGAAGGGGCTGGAGTCGTAGTCTGTAGCCGGCAGGTGTGCAAGCTACAAGTACCATGGACATCAGACACTTCTTGGCATAAGACACTTCTGATAACATATATAGCATGGGAATAAGACACTTCTTTGGAACACACACAAGCAGGCATAGCTGCGGTATAAATCAAAACTGGTCCAGTGGTTATGGCGTTCGACCATCCGCATGCAGAAGCTGCATCTGCGTGGTGTTTGACTTACAGTTTAGTCTATACATATTTTATTGTGACCTGTCCACTGTCCAGGGATGTAGCTAGTGTGGTGCATGGGTCATGCCCCCCTCTGAGCAAACCAATTTGCGCTTGATAAAATATGATTTTGCTGCCTACTCCCCCCTCCCATTTCCTCCGATCAACACAATTTGGCTGAAGAGCGAAATTATATTCTACCACTGACGTATCCCAATAACACAAATCCTGGATACTTACCTGGACCTGTCCCCTCTATTTAAAATTGGTGGCGCCGCCCTTGTTCACAATCAAGCGATGTTTACAACCTGATTAAATGCCCATCACCGGTAATAAATCGTTGTTATTTGTGACACTGACGGAAGAGAATAACAAGTTTGTTGCCCATTTGCCGAAAAAGAGCTAAAACAAAAGCATCGTAAATTGAAATGTTGCCATTAAACCAGCAACGCCCTTTCCGTCTATCGTTACGACCACCAAAGTCAGCGGTTTCTCTGCAGCGAGTTCCACGCCACATAAGAGCCTCGTTTCGAGTCACAATGCGGGCAGGCTGTCCAGTTTGACAAGCGTTGGGCTCGCCGCAGACCCATTAATACCGGACTAAGAAAGCTCCAGGTTTAGGCTGAGTGTCGTTTGGGGCCTGGCTCTGGTATATGGGACGTATACCTACTGCAAAGAACGACAGGAACGACTACAACATTAACCGTTTTCACGAATTATTTATTTTTACCCGGTAGTACCCGGTAGTACCCAATAATATTTCATGCGTTTTGGGTAATTGAGTCTAAGAACACGGCTTTTCCCGGATATTTTTGGTATTCAATTGAAACTTTATTAATTATGAAGTTTCAATTGACACCAAAAAAAATATCCAGGGAAAGCCGTGTTTTTTGGACTCAATTACCAAAAACGCACGAAATATTTCCGGGTACTTACCGGGTACTACCGGGTGAAAATTAAAATCATGTGGCGTTGAAAACGGCTATTATTTTATCACCGAACATCTACGTGCATCCATTGCCGAGACGACGTGATCATATCATTAAAGCCACCCCAACTTATAAATAACATCAGAAAACCTCGTGATCTAGAGCTATTTAGATCTCCCAGAAATACGGACGGTTCATCAGACAGATCCACTGACGTCATATTCTGTCCTTCAGAAGCCGTATTGCGCATCTGTCACGGCTGCTGCCTGTTTTGGCACGGCGGCACATTTCGTTCAAATGGCTGTGCTAATGAGTGGATGTAAGGCAGGCGCGCAGCCAGGATTTCGGTCAGGGGGCGCCACATACACAAAGTGGCGACCTCCGGGCGCACCATGGGCGCGACCCGGCTCGGGGGGGGGGGGGGCGCTATAGCGCACCATGGATCTGCGCCTGTAAGCCACCGCTCTCGAGTTGGTGGGGATAATGACGCTGTATTGCGTGTCATGTAAGCTAAATATTTGTGTCGTTTAATTTTAGTTTCATCGTTTCATTTCTTGGATCTTCGAAATAGGGACTATGGTTATGAAATAGGAACCTTCACTTTGTATTATATACCTACGATACCCAAGAGGTTATTCTTTATTAAGATATGCATTCCTATCGGAAATGCTAATGGCTATCATTATTAACCCTATTACTGTCGGGGGGGGGGGCGAATCGGCCCCCTTGAGGTTTTTCACGTACGGGTCATTCATAACTCAACTCAGGAATCTTCAAACTGGCTGGCCTTTTGCTAACATTCATTGCACATCGAATGGTGTACTTTTTTTTCAAATTTAATTTATTAGGAGGGGTCCAGGAACAGTTTTAGGGGGCGTGTTCGGGCCGTTTTTGACACAAAATCTTGCATGGTAAGCACTCAGAAGTTGTGTGTTGAAAGAAGTGTTATCCAAAAACAGACATCTCGGTAGAGAACTGATTGCTGTTTTCATGATGGCTATCTCGAAATTTCAAAATTTTGAAGTTTGAAATCAATTTTTTTGAAAAACTTATTTATTTTCACAAAAATGATGCGAAGTTTTTATTTTCAAGACGTTTTAAAAAACTTGGAGTGGTACGTGAGAGAAAACATGCCAAATAATATGTGTTGAAAGTTTCAGGGTGATATCTAAATATTGATGACCTTGATGTTCCAGTCAAATGCTAACCTCGCCAATATAAGTATATGGTGAACAAATTAAAAAAACGAGGGTTTAAGCATTGCATCGAATCCAATTAATTTCTGTTATCATGTTCATCTAGGCCTTCTTGATGAAAAGGATGAATTTTTTAGTCAGTGACCTGTAAAGGTCATTCAGGTCACCAAACACCTCTTTTATCCAATAACTCGTGAACAAGAACATCATAAGAGACTCCACAACTGGTCTCAAAAGTTTTGTTCTTCGCAATACGCGTCTTTTTACTATGCATTTTGACCGACCTTACGGCACCTTGACCTTGACCATTGAACCTTGACACTTGACCCGGGGTCAAATTTTCGATTTGACAAAGTTGATATGATTCGAACCGCAATGACAAGAGAAACAAGAGAAACAAGAAGAAACAAGAAGAATGGGTACCAAAATAAGTGCTGTATATACTTTAGATAAGAAGTTATTAACGAACAAACATTTGCTGAAAAACAGTTTTTTAACATTTGTTGACCTCTACAGTCCAAACTATAGACCTGAGGTCATTTCTGATGCCTTATGCGTGAAAGACAATTAAAACCACTTTACAGATTTTTTTCGATTCCTCCTAGCTTGCCATTAGTTTCCGAGATAATGCAAGGTTTCCTGAAATATTTCATGTTTTGACAAAAATAATTATTGATGACGTCATTTGACCTGAAGATAATGACCCAAGTCACCAAATTGAAAAAAAATAAATTTATTGTCGACCTGAGCACACACCCAAGTTCATGTTTCTAAAGCTCTTATGCAGCTGAGATCTGAAGGGGGGGCGAATAAGCCCCCCCGACAGAATTCTATTACTTTTCACCCTCCAGGAATAGGGTTAAGACGATAAGGTTAATTTGACTATCTTATACAGTCATCACTAACACAAGAACATAATAGACTCAACCTACATTATATTGTTAATGTCAGCTAGCTTATCCAAACGCACAACAGTGCATATCTTCGAATCAATATCACAAGGCAATTTGTCCGATATTTTAACACAATTCATTGTCGGAGGCTGGAAATAGTCGACACATCCGAATTACCCATGTTGCAAGAACATAAAATTGTAAATTGAGTGTTGACAAGGTTATAATGTTGTCAGAGCACACAGCCCAAAGCTTCTGGGTACCGTCACTAATACATATTACATAGTCGGCGATATGCTTGTAAGATTAACGTTATTTCTGTTCGACAGGGTAGATGGTTGACACTGTTCTGGTATTGAAAGCTGTCAGGCCCGACCAGCCATCTGTCTGGTTAGGATTTAAAGATGTCAGTGATTGAGTGAGTGGGATTCTAAAGCGATTCATCTTAAATGTAGCCGTTTTTAGCTCTGGACCAAGTTTTGTCAGACCAAATTGTCTGCTGAAGAAGAAGAAAAAAACAGAGTAATCCACGTAAAGTAATCAAATCAGGATAACTCTCTTGTGAGATCCCGAAGTAGCCAAGTAACCAAAAAGCTCGTTGCCACGCTGCCAGATCCAGCGGACCTTGAGATATCCACTCTGCTGCCAGACCTGTCTCCGGTCGGTTGCCAGATGTCAGTGTAATCTGGCAGCAGCTGATCCGATGGAGCGTCAGCGAGGCCAGCTGATGTGTCCATCGCCGCTGGTGTCGTTAGCACCCGAGCTGTTTCAGTCGGTGCCGGTTAGATGAATATCACTATCAGTTCGTGGATCGGTTCTCCCACAACTGCCTCCCCCGCCCCTTCTGCCCCACAAGCAGAGCCCGATTGAGCGGCTTTCCAGCCGGAGGGGGGGGGTAACCCGTGCCGTACCGGCGCTGGGCGCCACCTTCGCCGTGGGGGGGGGGGCGCTTCGACGCCCCCTGGAACTTGGCTTCTATGGAGCCTAGCCATAAACGAAAAACACCTTTCTAGCGCTCGTCAAAGGCATCTGTAAACTGCTTCGGTAAAAATCAGGTCAATATTTGTCCGCCCCTGTAGCTCAGTGGGAGAGCGCTGGTCTTCTGACCTATCTCAGTAGTGGCAGCCTGGGTTCCAGTCGCTCCGGCGCTCGCTATTTGCTCCTGACTGGGATGGCCTGCGGCCGGTGGCAGCGGTCGCACTCAAAGGCCAGGGTTGACGTCAGCGAGCGGGGCGGACGCGTGTCCCAGGTAATGTCGGGCACGTAAAACTTTCGTCTCTAAATTCTGGCCGGCAACCAGGATTTGCCAGATCGGGTGGTGAGGTCAGGACCAGCGCGACAAGCTCTGCTTAGCGCGGGTTCTGACCTCGGAAAGCCATCCCTACAAAGCATTCGGACTAAATAAATAAAAAAATAAGGTCAATAGAGGTCATCAAAATTCAGATTTTTAAGATTTAGGGCTTAGCTCTAGTAGATACCCCCAAAATCTCGAAAACTATGATAGCTAGGAACAAATGAAGACAAGCAATTACAAGGTAAACAAATTTGCAATCAACAACATGTTGTCAAATTTGAGATAAGAGTAAGAGGCTCCAGCGGTCATCAAAAGTAAACAATTTTTTTGCATTTTTTTTACAAATACCTAATTAATTAATAAAGATACGGCAGAAATTTTGACACCTTCGTGTCACTTTTTAATCTTGAACATTCTTCTAAGGTAATTACGAGCGAGCGCGAAGCGCGGAGCGAGTCCTCATTGAATACCGGATTTTTATCACATA
>VOPJ01010305.1:0-16032 GCA_014673585.1 Semibalanus balanoides | reverse complement strand
GGTTTTCGGGGGAAAGGCGAATTACTCTGATGGGAAAATGGCGGCGATATTAAAAGAGCACATGAGGACGGCATGATGCGGACCTAGCAGAAAAGGTTCGCGCCGATCAGAACGCTCAAAAAGCCGGCACATACTGCAGTATGTGCCGCTGAGGACTATGCTCTGGGGGCTGACAGCTGAGGGGAAATAGGGGGTGGGTGGGTGAGCAGCAGGTAGAGGTCGGTCACAGGCTGCTGCAGCCACTGCAGCCTGTACCCGCGATCGGCTCATCTGTTATGTCTGCTCGATCGAACACAGGCGCGCAGAAGAGCGACGAAGGGGAGCAGCAGCGGGCCAATAGCGGCATATCCAGCCAAGGGAAATCAGGGGGAAAGGAAGCTAATGCACAACATGATAGACTGGTGCGCTGTGCATATTTAGAGCAACTGGGATGTGCAGTGCATCTATCTAAAAAATGCAACTGCGTATCAAACACTGATAATAAAACGGCTTGTCACATTTACCGTCGGAACCTGGAACCTGGAACCTGGAACCTGGAACCTGGAACCTGGAACCTGGAACCTGGAACCTTCGAGGAAGGCACGGCACACTGTCTCGGCCTTCTTAAGTTATTGCATAATATATAATATATATATAATATACATAATAATATAAATACAATAAATATATATAAATATTATAATTATATGATAATATATATAAATTAATATATAATAATTACCTTACTCTATATAAATATATAATATTACTTATTTTTATATATTAATATAATATATTACAGTCAAGGATGAGAGCACTTAGCCTTTTGAATGTCCTTAGTGCAGTTTTCTGACGATGGCCACAACCACCAGCTATTGTCCACCCGCTCGATCGTGTCACACGCATGACTTTCTCAGGCAGCCTAATATTGCTCAGGCGCGGCCGAGCCTCCCCCGCCCTCCCGATCACGGCCCCTCCTACATCCTCTCCCCGGCATCTGGTCTAAAGGCCTGGTCACGCACCATTGTCAGGTTTAGCTGATTTGTCAATACAGCAGAGGGCTTGTGACATAAAAACGTAAATACATCAAATTCAAGTGCAACAAAAAGCCTCTTGGGCCCATCTGAGGCTGCAAATCCCCCTCCACCAGTCTCGCCCCTTCAAATAATCTTACTCCACCTGCCAAAATACGTAATCACTAATCCCACGCTAATTTATTAATCCTTCTCGGTTATGAGGCATTTTCATCCTCAGGGGCGTCGCTACCGAGGGGGTCCGGGTGCCCCCCACACACTTATGAGCAAGCGTTTCCTCAAAAAGTGGGAAATTTTATGGGTTTGAGAGGGCGCCGGAGGGACCCTCTCAAATATACAAACTCTCTATAAATAAAACCAAGGAAAAACTAAAAAATACACTAAAAATGCCTCGCAAGCATATGTAAGTGCGCCCCTATGCCAGTGAGGGACCAAGTTCTTGTGCGCTCCTCTCCAAAAATGTTGGGCCCATTGATACAGGTCCGATGGCGGCAAGATGCCTTCCGAGGGAGGCATAAAGCGCTCTAAGGACGGCGAGGAGTCTTCCGAGGGCAGCAAGATGTCTTCCGAGGGTAGCATGGTGCCTTCTAAGCAGAGGTGGCGCCACCAGATTTTACCTGGAGGAGGAGGGTAAAGTTGAAAGGGTGTGACAGTGACACCAGGGAGGCCTACCCCAGGTGGCCTCCCTGGCTGTAGGAGCCTCCATCGAGTTGGGGTTTCTCAAGCGATACCGATGCTAGTTATCTTCTATTAATATAGTGACACATGGTGAGATCGATAAGAGTTGGAGAAAGTTTAGCAGCTTGTTCATTGTAAGGAGGTTGTTCAAAATGATCATTTGCTAAAAGATTATAGTATTTTGTTCAAAAAGAAAGGCCAAAATGTTCTTACGCGTTGCAATTACAAATCACATCAGAAAATACCAATATCACCGTTCTTATTAGGACGATACGGCAGCCATATAGCTGTAGCTGGACGATGCCCTTATAGCTGGTAGCCTGACCGATGGTACTTTAGCTGTAGCTACGATGGCAGCCTAACTGTCCTGACGAGGCAGCCTATAAGCTGGTAGCTGGACGATGGTAGCCTAACTGTTCAGCTGACGATGGCAGGCCATATACTGGTAGCTGGACGATTGGTGCTCTAAGCGAGTAGCTGGACCGGGTCCTAAGCTGGTAGCTGGACTGATGGGCAGCCATAGGCTGGTAGCTGGGGACATGGGAGGCCTATGACTGTTAGCTGGACATGGCAGGCCTTATAGCTGTAGCTGACGATGCAGCGCTATAGGCTGTAGCTGGACGATGGCAGCCTATAGTGGAGCTGGACAGATGTAGCCATAGCTGTACTGGAGCGATGGCAGCCTATAGCTAGTAGCTGGGACGATGGCAAGCCTATAGCTATAGATGGAACAGTGGTAGCCATAGCGGGAGCTGACATGCAGCCATAGCTCGAGTAGCTGGACGATGGCAGCCTATAGCTGGTGCTTTGGACGATGGCAGCCTATAGCTGGTAGCTGGCGAGGCAGCTATAGGCTGGTACTGACATGGCAGCCTATAGCGTAAGCTGGACGATGTAGCCTATAGCTGTAATGCTGGACGATGTCCTATAGGGGTAGTGTCTTGTGTACATGGTAGCCTATAGCTGTACTGGACGATGCAGCCTAATAGCTGGGTAGCTGGATCGATGGCAGCCTATAGCTGGTACTGGACGATTTTTGTAGCCTAAGCTGTAAGCTGGAGCGATGGCACCTATAGCTGGTAAGCTGGACGATGGTATATAGCCTAAGCTGGTAGCTGGACGAGGTAGACCTTATACTGGTAGTTGACGATTGGTAGCATAGCGTGTAGCTGGCGATGGCAGCCTATAGCTGTGCTGGACGAATGGTTAGCTAAGCTGGTAGCTGACGATGGCACCTATATAGCTGGTAGCGACGGGCAATGGCAGCCTATAGCGGTAGCTGGACCGATGTAGCCTTATAGCTGGTAGCCTGGACGATGTTGCCTATAGCTGGTAGTTGGACGATGTTAGCCTATAGCTGGAGCTGGACGATGGTAGTCTATAGCTGGTAAAGCGACGATGTAGCCTATAGCTGGTAGCTGGACATTGGTACCTATAGCTGTACGGACGGATGCAGGCTTATAGCTGAGCTGGACGACTGGGCAGCCCTATAGCTGGTAGGCGGACGATGGGATAGCCTAAGCTGGTAGCTGGATCGATGGCCAGCCTAATACTGGTAGCTGGACGATGGTAGCCTATTAGCTTGGTAGCTGGACGAATGGTAGCCATTAGCTGGTAGCTGTTGACAATGGTAGCCTTATAGCTGGTAGCTGACGATGGCAAGCCTATAGCTGGTAGCTGGACGATGGCAAGCCTATGCTGTAGCTGGACGATGCCAGCGTATAGGGTACGCTGGACATGCAGCCTATGCTGGTAAGGCTGGACGATGGCAGCCTATAGCTGGTAGCTGGACGATGGCAGCCTTATAAGCTGGTAGGCTGGACGATGGCACCTATAGCTGGATAGTTGGACGGGATGGTACTATAGCTGGTAGCTGACGATGGTTAGTCTAAAGCTGGTAGCTGGACTATGGTAGCCTATAAGCTGGTAACGACGATGGAGCCCTATAAGCTGGGTAGCTGGACCGATGCAGCCGTATAGCTGGTAGCGACGATGGCACCTATACTGTAGCTGACGTGTTAGCCTACGGGTTAAGCTGGACGGATGCGCAGCCCTAAGCTGGTACTGGCATGGAGCCATAGCTGTAGCTGACAGATGGTAGCCTATAGCTGTAGCTGACGATGGACTATAGCTGGTAGCTGGACGATGGCAGCCTATAGCTGGTAGCTGGACGATGGCAGCCTATAGCTGGTAGTTGGACGATGGTAGCCTATAGCTGGTAGCTGGACGATGGTAGTCTATAGCTGGTAGCTGGACGATGGTAGCCTATAGCTGGTAGCTGGACGATGGTAGCCTAATTAGCCTGTAAAAACTGGACGATGGCACCACATATAGCCTGGTAGCTGGACATGGTAAATGGTAGCCTTAATAGCTGGTAGCTGACAGCAGCCTATAGCTGGTAGCTGGGACGATGCACGGCCTATAGCTGGTAGCTGGACGATCAGCTAAGCTGTTCTAGACTGGACGATGTAGCCTATATGTACTGGACATGGCAGCCTTATAGCGGTACTGGGACGGGAGCCTAGAGCCTGGTAGCTGGACGAGGCAGCCTAAGCTGGTAGCTGGACGATGGCAGCCATAGCCACCAAGCCAATAGCTGGTGGTTGTGGCCATCGTCCCACCGATATAGGACAGTCTAGACGTCCTATTAGGATTCGATTTAACGAACATCTGGGTGACGCTCGTCTTCGAAAACCTGACACCGGTCTGGGGGACCACACCCTAGAACAGCATACGGATATGGACAATACAGTAGTAAACAGCAACTTTTACATAGAAATCCTCACCACTAAAGAACATGAAGCTGACCTGCGCAAAGCTGAATCTGTTTATATCAGAGAAAACAACCCCACTATGAACACTAAATCTAGGTCTTGGTGTCTTACTAAACATGTGATTTAGTTTTGCGTTTTTCACGTTCAGGTAGCTTCAGTTTAGAACTCAATTTGAGTCGGTATATTGTTTTAACCTCAATGCATTGAGATCTTCTTCTAACTTGTCCTGGTAACGTTACAGTGAAGGATTTGTATCTATCGGTTGCTTGTTCTAAGCTGTGCCTTAGTATAAGAAATGTCTTGACAGTGTATGTTTGTTTTGCAGTGTTCAGTGGGTTGACATCGTTGTCAGGATCATGAATATCATGATATCTCTATGATCCTGTCAGTGCTGTCAGTTGAGCACTGCAAAAGCTTGCACTGTCGGTTAGAGATCATAGATAGGTACATTCATGTATATATGATCTCTGCTGGGCGGTGTTCGTTTTTTTTTTTTTGCTGGAGTTGGATTGTATATCGGCAGCGTTGTTTTTGAAATGGAAGATAATGTATATGTTTGATCTCTATGGGCAGATACGGATGACAATGACATGTGTAAGCGCGTGGAAAGCGATGACAAATTCCGTACAAGAGAGGTGTATAATTTTACTCATGACAGTGTTTTAAGTTTTAGCGGGAAAAGAACGGTGATATTTTCATTCTCTGATGTTGATTTGTAATCGAAACACGTAATAATAATTTTTCCCTTTCTTTTCAATAAAATAATATATCTTTTAGCACAAATTATCATTTTGAACAACCTTCTTACCATGGTGAGATCCACCTGCTGTTATTCGGTATCTCCGGAATCGAAACCCCAATCATCGGCTGGTCCAGACTTTCTTGTGATGCCTCAGCAAGCCTCTCTGCTTGCTCGATAATGTTTTTGCGCAACTGCACCGGTTTGTAATGTCAAAAATACTTTTCCTACGGGAAGTAGCTACTGGTTTATTGGTTGCATACGATGAAATTCACAATTACGTTGATTCAGATTTTGTATTATTATTTTTCGTTTCGATACCTATAGAAAGGCCCACCATAGCACTATCACAAGATGATGTTGTGTAAAACGGCGCACCTAAGACAATAACATTATTGTCACATCATGCGCGATACAAAAACAAGTTTGCACAGCATGTTCTTGCCGCTGTGAACTTTATTATGACCAAGTTTCGTAGCTGCAAATTGATATGGCGATATAACTGAATAAATAACATAAAATAAAATATATTCGTCGAAAAATGGCCATCAAGCGTTGCGAGTAGAGGGAGAGACGGTACTGTTCAGCTGCTGCTATCAGCGAGCACGAGCTGTTTGTCGAAATGCTATTGGCCGGCGCTAATGATATGCTAGCAGTTAAATCGATAGTTGCAGTATTTCTAGTATCGGAAGCCCTCTGTAGTCTAGCCGATAACTTTTTGCTACCAGCCAGTTCCTGGAGTCATTGGAGTATCTCGGCAAGTAGTAGCCGTTTTCACGATGGCTTATTTTGCGCGAAATGTTTTAAAACATTTTAAAATGTTTAAAATGTTTCAGTGGGTAAGCCGCTTTCCACAATGGACTAATTGGCGAAAAAATGTTTGAACCCTCGCCGTAACGGTCCCAACATACGGCGAGGGTTAAAACATTTCTCAGGAATTAGCGCCATCGTGAATTGACGGCTACCACTGAAACATTTAAAATATCATTTTAAAATTTAAAACATTTCGCGCAATATAAAGCCATCGTGAAAATCGCTAGTTTGAATCTTAACATAAAGATTACATTGGTTCGAATGCAAAACATAATATTTTGATAAACTAGTGTTCAGATATACACAAAATAACCGATGTGTGGTAGAAATACTGCCATTAACACCGTGGCATCTGGAGCAGGGGGGGGGGGGGGGGGGCACGAAATCCGCCCACTCCTAAGGATTTCGAGGATAGCGAAAAATGGTGGTGCAGGGCTGCCATTTTTTGTATACCTGTTTGGAAATAAACAGCCTTCATTATATGAAATTCTTTACCTCAATTCATCTCATGTCAGGTCACCAAAGCAGGTCACGTAATGACCCCACCCAGCCTCGGATTTTTTTGCCGTTTCCTGGACTTTTTGGGTCCAAAGGATTGTGCTTTCTTTATTATTTGGTTTTCTCTCAAGAAACTTACTCTCTTTTCACTTTATCTCACCAGTATTATAGTTAAAATATTATTATAATGTCCTCACAAGAATTTGATGTCTTGACTTACATAGTAACTCTATTCCTTGCGGGCGCCCAGAATTACGTTAACGTGCGGGGGCAGATTCTGACCCCCCCCCCAGAGATCTCGAGAACTGCTTTGCCGATTGCGATGGGATGAACACCATTCGATTTGTCATAACATTTTTTTTTTCTTTTTCAGACTCAGAAGTTTCCTTTTTAGTCAAAAACAAGGGGCCAGGGGGCATTATTTTTAATTTCATTGCGGCCATGTGATTCAACCGAATTACATGCCCGAAACGTTTTTGAGCTTCCAATGTAATGGTCTTCAATATATTAAAGGGGCAAGTACGAAAACGGAAAATCATAGTCGTACTCAGGGAAGAAAAATGGAGAGCTTTTCTGTTAACAAATGTGTGCTGTTCGTGATTGTTTGGGACAATAGGAACGTCACATGTGGGCTTTGCTGCTGTAATTTCCAAATTTTAATATATTGCGCATAGGCGGACCCAGGTAAACATATATATAATTTTATTTATATTCGATGTTTATGTCTTGAACCATCGATATATGTATTCATAGTTCACCATCGTAGACCGGGCATTGTAAATGTCTTCTCGTTAGCAATAACGCTGTTTCGCGACGCTTTGATTTCTTATGATAAAACCCATCCTCCCGATATGGAAGGATTGGTGGTAAGTTCAATACACATCCCAAGTCCTACGTAATGGGCGTAAACAACTGACGACGTAATGTTAAACGCCATAGGCCGTAAGTTGTTCCTCAATTTATCGAAAAGACGGCTGAGAACTCAGGCTATGTGAGATAACATACGTGGAAAGAAGGATATTTGCTTTATTTTTTGAAAAAATAACAAGGTCACTTATTGTAAGAAATTCATTAGAATTTAGCAAAAAATAAGTCCACGTTTACGTTTCCTGCGCACTTGTGACAAAACATTTCCTTACATAGCGGTTGAGTTTTCAGCCGTTACTACGTCTTCAAATGGCGTCATATTACGCATCACTGTTGATTTGTTCATACTATAGTTGTTTTTGTCATGTATTTTTATTTAAAATAACTAAATTAAATACATAACAAAGGCGAAAGAGTGTCTCTATTTTATGCTTCCAGGAAAGTTACTCCGAAAATTATGAGAATCACTCTAACACGAATTACGAAGCAGCGTTAGCTTTAAACTAGCTTTAAACCCTCTTAAAAAATGGAAAAAAATAGTCTGATCCATTCCTTGGCCTCTCAATGCTAAGTTCAACTTCATTTAACGGAAAGAACGTCTTATTTGTTGTGACTACGGCCTTTTAACACTACGCAGTCAGTTGTTTACGCCCGGCCGTCAGCTGATTATGTCAAATGACGTCACGACTTGGGATGCGTATTGCTCTTTTTATGCAAGAGAGGGACTGGAAAATTAAGCAAGTGAAATCCAGGAAGTTCATGGAGTTTGCGCCCCTCTGGCCTCTAGGCTGGGGCGCCTCCCTCTGGGTATGGCGCTCCCAGGCAGTGGACCCCCACACTTTTTAGAAGGTAGCGACGCTTCTGGTCATCCTGTTGACTACTTTTGTCTTCTGGCCGTGCGATGCCACCTGTATGATCATGGGGACTCCGGGAACATCGCCCAACATTTGTTCACCCATCTGTTGAGCGTGTTCCAGTCACGCTCCCAGTAATAATGGCAGGACCGACACAAGTCACGCGCTCCGACCACCTGCCCCGGAACCCTGACGACTGACGGCTGACCTGACGGCTGACCGGACCTGACGGCTGACCGGATCTGACGGCTGACCGGATCTGACAGCTGACCGGACCTGACGGCTGACTGGACCTGACGGCTGACCGGACCTGACGGCTGACTGGACCTGACGGCTGACCGGACCCTGACGCTGACCGGACCTGAACGGCTGACCTGACGGCTGACCTTGACCTGACGGCTGACCGAAAAGCAGAGCGGTCCTACGGCTGACTGGACCTACGGTTGACCGGACCTGAGGCTGACCGGACCTGACGGCTGACCTGGACGGCTGACCGACCTGACGGCTGACCGACCTGACGGCTTGACTGGACCTGACGGCTGACCGGACATATCCTGAACGACTGACCGGACCTGAAGGCTGACTGGACCTGACGGCTGACCTGACCTGACGGGTGACCGGACCTGACGGCTGACCGGACCTGACGGCTGACCGGACCTGACGACTGACCGGACCTGACGGCTGACCGGCTCTGACGGCTGACCGGACCTGACGGCTGACCTGACCTGACGGCTGACTGGACCTGACGGCTGACTGGACCTGACGGCTGACTGGACCTGACGGCTGACCGGCCCTGACGGCTGACCTGACCTGACGGCTGACCGAACCTGACGGCTGACCGGCCCTGACGGCTGACTGACCTGACGCGCTGACTGGATCCTGACGGCTGACCGGACACTGAGGCTGACCGGACCTGACGCGCTGACCGGACCTACGGCTGACCGGACCTTGACGGCTGACTGGACCTGACGGCTGACCGGACCTGACGGCTGACCGGACCTGACGGCTGACCTGACGGCTGAACCGACCCTGACGGCTGGACTGGACGTGACGCTGACCGGCCTAACGGCTGACCGGGATCTGACGGCTTGACTGGACCTGGACGGCTGACTGGACCTAACGGCTGACGGTGACGGCTGACTGGAACCTGACGGGCTGACCGGACCTGACAGCTGACCGGACCTGACGGCTGATCGGACCTGACGGCTGACCGGACCTGACGGCTTACCGGCCCTGACGGCTGACTGGACCTGACAGCTGACCGGACCTGACGGCTGACTGGACCTGACGGCTGACCGACCTGACGGCTGACCGGACCTGCACGGCTGACCGGACCTGTCGGCTGACCGGACCTGACGGTGACCTGACCTGGGACGGCTGACTGGACCTGCGACGGCTGACCGCGACCTGACGGCTGACCGCCCTGACGGCTGATCGGACCTGACGGCTGACTGGACCTGACGGCTGACCGGACCTGGACGGCTGACCGGACCTGGGACGGGCTGACTACCTGACGGCTGACCTGGACGGGCTGACCTGACGGGCTGGACGGCTCCTAACGGCTGACCGGATCTGACGGCTGACTGACCTGACGGCTGACCGACCTGGACGGCTGACCGGACCTTGACGGCTGACCTGACGCTGACCCTGACGGCTGACCTGACCTGACCGGGCTGACCGGACCTGACGGCTGACTGGACCTGGACGGCTTGACCGGATACCTGCGCTGACTGACCTTGACGCTGATCCGGACCTGACGGGCTGACCGGACCTGACGGCTGACCTGACGGCTGACCTGACTGACGGCTGACCGGACCTGACGGCTGACTGGACCTGACGGCTGACCGGAACCTGGACGGCTGACCGGACCTGACGGCTGACCTGGACGGGCTGACCGGACCTGACGGCTGACCTAGACCGACGGCTGACTGACCTGACGGCTGACCGGACCTGACGGACTGACCGACCTGAAGGCTGACTGGACCTAACGGCTGACCTGACCTGACGGGTGACCGGACCTGACGGGCCTGACCGGAACCTGACGGCTGACGATCCTGGACGACTGAACCGGGATCCTGACGGCTGACCGGCTCTGACGGCTGACCCGGACCTGACGGTTGACCTGACTGACGCGCTTGACTGACCTGACGGCTGACTGGACCTGACGCTGACTGGACCTGGACGGCTGACCGGCCTGACGGCTGACCTGACCTGGACGGCTGATCCGAAACCTGCGGCTTGACCCGTTCCCTACGGCTTGGACCTGACCTGACGGTGACCGACCTGACGGCTGACCGGACCTGAACGGGCTTGACTGACCTGACGGTCTGACTGACCTGACGGCTGACCTGACGGCTGGGACCGGACCCTGACGGCTGACCGGACCTGACGGTGGGACTGACGGCTGACCGGAACCGACGGCTGACCAGATCTGACGGCTGACTGGACCTGACGGCTGACCGGACCTGACGGCTGACCGGCCCTAACGGCTGACCGGATCTGACGGCTGACTGGACCTGACGGCTGACTGGACCTGACGGCTGACCAAACCTGACGGCTGACCGGACCTGACGCGACCTGAAGGCTGACCGGACCTGACGGTCTGACTGGGACTGACGGCTTGACCGGCCCTAACGGCTGACCGCGATCTTGACGGTGACTGGACCTGACGGCTGACTGGACCCTAACTGGCTGTACGCCGACGGTGACTGGACCTGACGGCTGACCGGACCTGACAGCTGACCGGACTGACGGCTGATCGACCTGACGCGCCTGACCGGACCTGACGGCTGACCGGCCCCATGACGGTGGATGGACCTGACAAGCTGACCGGACCTGACGGCTGACTGGACCTAACGGCCTGACCTGACCTGACGGGGACCGGACCTGACGGCTGACCGGACCTGACGGCTGACCGGACCTGACGACTGACCGAACCTGACGGCTGACCGGCTCGACGCTGACCGGACCTACGGCATACCTGGACCGACGGCTGACTGACCTGACGGCTTGACTGGACCTGACGGCTGACTGGGACCTGACGGCTGACCGGCCCTGACGGCTGACCTGACCTGACGGCTGACCGAACCTTGACGGCTGACCGGCCCTGACGGCTGACCTGACCTGACGCTTGACCGGACCTGACGGCTGACCGACCTGACGGCTGACTGGACCCTGACGGCTGACTGGACCTGACGGCTGACCTGACGCCTGATCGGACCTGACGGCTGACCGGACCTTGACGGCTGACCGGACCTTGACGCTGACCTGACCTGACGGCTGACCGGACCTGACGTCTGACTGGACCTGACGGCTGACCAGACCTGACGGCTGACTGGACCTGACGGCTAACCGGACCTGACGGCTGACTGGACCTGACGGCTTGACTGACCGACGACTGACCGGACCTGACGGCTGGGACCGACCTGACGGCTGAACTGAACGGCTGACCGGACCTGATTGGCTGGACTGACTACGTGACGGCTGACCGCCCTTAAGGCTGACCGGATCTACGGACTGACTGGACCTGACGGCTGACTGACCTAACGGCTGACGGCTGACGCTACTGGACCTGACGGCTGACCGGACCTGACAGCCTGACCGGACCTACGCTGATCGGCCTGACGGCTGACCGGACCTGACGGCTGACGGCCTGACGGCTGACTGGACTGAACAGCTTGACCGGCCTGACGGCTGACTGGACCTGACGGCTGACCGGACCTGACGGGCTGACCTGACCTGGACGGCTGACTGGACCTGACGGTCTGGGAGCGGACCTGAGGCTTGACCGAACTTGACGGCTGACCTAGTCCTATCCGACTGGGACCGACGGGCTGACCTGACGCCTGACTGGCCCTGACGGCTGACCGGACCTGACGGCTGACTGGACCTGACGGCTGACCGGACTTGACGGCTGACCGACCTGACGGCTGACCGGACCTGACAATTAGAGGCTGACTGGACTGTACGGGCTGACTGACCTGACGGCTGACCTGACTAACCTGACTGACCTGACCTGACTGACCTGACCTGACTGACCTGACGGCTTGACCGGACCTGACGACTGACTGGACCTGACGGCTGACTGGACCTGACGGCTGACGGACCTGACGGCTGCTGGGACCTGACGGCTGACTGGACCTGAACGGCTGACTGGGAACCTGACGGCTGACTGGACCTGACGGCTGACTGGACCTGACGGCTGACCGGACCTGACGGCTGACCGGACCTGACAGCTGACCGGACCTGACGACTGACCTGACCTGACGGCTGACGGCTGACTGGACCTGACGGCTGACCGGCACGGTGACCGAAGCTGACTGACCAGGACAGTATGGTCAACTCGTATCAGTCTTCCTAGCCACCTCTCCTGACCAGCAAGCACTGCTGGTCAGTGGTCAGGGGAAGGGGAGTCAGGGGGAAGGGGTCAGTGGTCAGGGGAAGGGGAGTCAGGGGGAGGGGGTCAGTGGTCAGGGGAGGTGTAGCAGGTCAGGGCAGCACACAGCCCCGGCCGTTGGAGGCGGCGGCGGCGAATTCCGCGGGGGCGAATTAAATCATAACTCACCTGGTAATGTGCTGGTGCGGGCCGCAGGTGAGACCGCTAGCGCCTCTCGACTGCGCAGCTTCCTCAGTCAATACGGTGTGCTGCATTACTGTGGTCAGCGACCTGTCATCAGTCAGCTCAGCCACCTGTCATCAGTCAGCTCAGCCACCTGTCATCAGTCAGCTCAGTCACCTGTCATCAGCCAGCTCAGCCACCTGTCATCAGTCATCTCAGCCACCTGTCATCAGTCAGCTCAGCCACCTGTCATCAGTCAGCTCAGCCACCTGTCATCAGTCAACTCAGCCACCTGTCATCAGTCAGCTCAGCCACCTGTCATCAGTCAACTCAGAGCAGCATCTGGGCAGGGCAACGGGACAGGTCCGGAGCGGACAACCGCTGGACCGTCAGCCGGGGACCGTCAGCCGGGGACCGTCAGCCGGGGACCGTCAGCCGGGGACCGTCAGCCGGGAACCGTCAGCCGGGGACCGTCAGCCGGGGACCGTCAGCCGGGGACCGTCAGCCGGGGACCGTCAGCCGGGGAACCGTCGCCGGGGGACGTCAGCCGGGGACCGTCAGCCGGGAACCGGTCAGCCGGGGACCGTCAGTCGGGGTTACCGTTCAGCCGGGAACCGTTCAGTCGGGGACCGTTCGCCGGGAACCGTCAGTCGGGGACGTCAGTTTCGGGAACCGTTCGCCGGGAACCGTCAGTCGGGGACCGTCAGCGGGAACGTCAGCCGAGGGACCGTCAGCCGGGGACCGTCAGCCGGGGCACCGATCAGCCGGCACAGGACCGTCAGTCGGGACCGTCAGCCGGGGACCGTCAGTCGGGGACCGTCAGCCGGGAACCGTCAGTCGGGGACCGTCAGCCGGGGACCGTCAGCCGGGGACCGTCAGCCGGGGACCGTCAGCCGGGGCCCGTCAACCGTCAGCCGGGGACCGTCAGCCGGGGATCGTCAGCCGGGGACCGTCAGCCGGGGATCGTCAGCCGGGGACCGTCAGTAATAGCGGCGATCTACTAGTGATCTGGAGGATGGGTGAGTGATGACGTCACTCGTGTCTGCTGACGAAACACGGACACCTATTATTAAATGAACTAGCATTGAACCGAGGAACAGTTTTGCAATATCTTTTTTATTTTTTGTCACGTGACCACTTGACCTATTATTTGATGAGCGACCAGAACAATTTCTTTAATTCAAGTCAAATTTCCGTTTCAAGGGATTATAGCCTAATCAATATTATTTCAGGTAGCAAAAAAAAAAAAAAAATGTCTTTCGGTCCTTGAAATATTATTTTTAGCCCTTTCAAAATCGACAAAAAACGCACAAAAAAAAATGTTATTTTATTTTTGTCTGTTATTTGGCCTAGGGGCTTTTCATAGAAGCAAGCTGTGCCAATAAAAAATATCCGAGCAGCGGTTTCAAGTCTTGGGCACTTTTAGAGGTAACTCAGCGGCTCGCTACATTTGGCGGCTCGTACTTCACAAGCCATCATAGTTACATCAAACCTTTTATTGAAGAATCATGCATTTATCCCAGAAACATTTGTGCGATCAATTTTTTTAACGCGTGACAGCTCTTGACCTATTTTTCTTAGTGACCAGGACAATCTTTCAACTGAAGTTATACTTTCTGTTTGAAGACGATTCAAGCCTGGTTAATGTTCTTTAAGATTGTCAAATAAAAAATGGCATTCGGCATCAAGATAAAAAATTGAGCCTTCTTATATCGTCTCTAGGCGGCTCTCTTCTGAAAAGTGCCCGAGGCTTATCTTGAAAACAGCTTGTCGTTTTTTTCGGTAGCAGATAACCCCTTAACCAAATTACAATATAAATTATTATTATTGTTCTTGTCGATCTATCATATTTGGAGGATCAAAAATATTATTTAAAGGCCGAAAGACATTTTTACTTGTCTATCTGAAAGAGCATTGACCACGCTTGAATCGTCTTCAAACGGATATTCTTCTTTCAATATAATCTGAGGAATCGTTCTGGACACTCATCGAAATATAGGTCAAGCAGCCACGTGACCAATTTTTAAATCCGAGATTGCACACATATTCCTCGGTTCAATGCGAGTTTCAATAAATAGGTTTGGTGTCATAACAAGGATGGTCTGTGAACTACGAGGAGCCATATCTAAACCTGCCGAGTGACCTCTGAAAAGCGCCCGAGGCTTATCTAGGGAACTGCTGCTCTTTTTATACCGTTGGGACAGCTGGCTTCCCCGCCTATGATAACCATCTAGGCCAAATTACAGTAAAAAATAAATATCGTGGTGTATATTTTGTTCTGGTCCATCATGTATAACCCACATAGCAAAAAAATAAATGAAGCTGAAGCGTTTTGAAGTGCGCCCGATTTAAGTATGCTTGTTTTTGTGCAAAGAAAATGCTTGTAAAAAATAAAACGAACAACGCTAAACTCTATCAATTTTATTCCACCAAATTTATCGCCCCTTGTGAAACAAGTGAAGCAATTTCGTCGACTTTTTGACGAGCGAGCGCAAAGCGCGTTCTCACTGAATACGTTTTGTATTCACATATATGCTGCCGACCCGGCCCGACCCGACGCGACCGGACCCGACCCGACCCGGCCCGACTGTAGCGCTTTTCAGAAGCTTGTATGTTTGGAATCCCGCATCTGACTGACAAGCGATATTCGCCGTCCGATCGAATCGATAAAAAGTTATTCGTCAACATCTTTTTTGACTAGCAACAACGAACAAGTTCAAGATGTTTGTATATAACTTGTTTACAGATTACATATAGATTAATCACTTTAACACCATCGTGTTTGTCTCGCCAAGGTGCTTCGAAACATAGATTGGTGACCTGGCTAGGCCAACTTCAAAATTTGACCTCAGGTCAAGGTCATTTTGCAAACCTGGTAAGTCATGTTGCATATGATGCGACGCGAATTGAAGAGACAAGCACAGTGGTGTCATTTGCATGCTGATTTTTTATTGTGTTAATAGTTATTGGTAAAAAGTGCTGGTGACATCAGATGACCCCAGCTGACCTTGCAGAGGCTACTGAGCAGCAATTGCACCTGGGTCATCAATAAATGCACTTAACTTAACCTTCAAGTGGCTTATATTGCAACCTGAAACCATTGTGTGACACTATAGCACAGCAACCCTATTGCCATTAGCCGTTTTCACGATGGATTATTTTGCGCGAAATGTTTTAAAACATTTCGCGCAAAATAATCCTTCGTGAAAACGGCTATTATTATATTTTGTGTTGGTTT
>VOPJ01010304.1:0-16026 GCA_014673585.1 Semibalanus balanoides | reverse complement strand
TAAGTTCAAAGGCCAGCACACAGTGGTCACTTTTTCCAATAGGGGCCAGGTATTGTATCCCCTCAACCTCGAGAGAATCATTTGTCAAGATAAGGTCCAAGAGTGAAGGTTCATTATTACCTCTTGATCGTGTGAACTCTCGCACGTGTTGGTACAAAAATCCGTCTTGACATACATCATAAAATTTTGCCTGTTCACTAGAAACACTTCCTTCAACAATAAGGTCCTTTGCCAATCAATTCCTCTGAAGTTGAAGTCACCGCAAATCAGTATTGACCACTCCTTAATATCACAATTTCATAATTGCTTGACGCAAACTTTCCATTTCTCTTTAAACAGATACAGTTGGGAGGCCTATAAATACATGCCACTATAAGTTTTCTTGGTCCGATTTTGCGGGAGTTCACATTAGGATGCAATAATTTCAGACATTCCCCATATCAGATCATGCAACTCACATGCCCACAGATCCTTTCTTACCAATATCATCACTCCACCCCCATGTCCTGTACCACTGTCTCGTCTAAACACAGAATATCTACTACAATCCATAAAAACTGTGAGACCACCAGTTCCTCCTGACAGCTTTGTTTCTGTGAGGAAAATTACATGGGGTGCTTCTTATCTGTCTACAATAGCTTGCATTTCAGCTCCCTTAACTGCATTCATTCCATCTATGTTTGTGTATAAACATGCTGTAACCAGTCCCGAGCAATGTCAAATATTCAAACTGTTCTTCTTGCTTCTGTATTTTGTTCTCTATTACCCTCTCCTCTTGGGTACGTACACGTCCTGAAATATCTTGTGCGTGTCCCTGCCTTTCTACGGCAGCTCTTCCCATCCAGTTTCCATTGTTTTTTCAACGTTCATGACCTTTGAGAGTCTTTCGGTTATGTAGATTTTGGGTACCAAGATCCTTGAGTCCAAATCTTTTCTTCAACAGGATTTCTACATCCTCCTCCTTATCTATTTGAGCATTGAAGCAGGCCTTGGTCTTCTATCCGCACCTCATTGATCGCTCCTTGCTTCCTCCCAAAGTCCGGAAGGCTTGTGTGCCCTTTATCCCATGTTCCCATTTCCACAGATTTTTTGGGGGCAAACAACTTTTGTTCATGTTCCTTGATTTTTGCAATTCATAGTCTTTGCTTTACTGTCGGTATCTGCCACTTTCACTCTCTGGGCGTTGTGCAGCAATGAAGGTTTCTTGGGACTGGTCTAGTTCCTTTCTGCACAGCTTCTGAGTACATTTTGAGCTCTCATCCCATTTTTCAGCTCCATTTTTTTCAGTCCGTCTTCCACTTTTTTGTCAATTACTGCTTGCTACCTATAGGCACTTCAACCTATTCCACCTTGTCAATAATGCCTTCAGCCTACAATCAATGCCGTACTTCACCTGCTTCTGAATTTTGTGCATTCAGTGATCTGCTTTCTACATCCGCTGCAGATCCAAAACAGATTATGTGCCACGATAGCATCAAAAGCTTTTTTGTTAAGTCCCTGGCATGATGGGTGGTACCAGTCATCACAAGCTTCACATTGAATGGATGTTTCTTCAGATTTGATTTCTCTGCTGCATTGTTTATCCCCACCTTTACAAGTGTAACTCACCTGTTTAGATCGTTTTCCCTTCTTCCCCGCTTTCCTCCATGTTCCCAACTGCTCCCCATCAGTACTTACATCAGAATCCAACTCTGTTTCTTCAGCAGTATCGTCTGCTTCAGTCCTTTTCACTTCAACACCATTTCTGTTTCCTCTCTCTCCGTCCTTACCGTCACCACGTTTCACTTTCAACGCTTTGTTTTTCGATTTTCCTGCCGACGCATTTCCCGGCGGTGATTTCGTCGCGACTTTATGTCGCGGTCCACCAACCATTATGTATACTAATGGCAGCAAGGGCTAGGAGGATACTGTGACGTCAGTGGGAGCGAAATTGGGGACGTCCGGTCCGGGACGAGAGTCAGTCGACGTAGTCCTATATCTTGTGCACCAGTTCTTAACAAGTTTCGTTTGCATAGCTGTTTTTCGTTTGCAGTTTGCTGCAAAACTCTATTTTCTACGTTTTTCAAACATTTATAATTTTCCACCGACATGACGTCACTAAAACGTCATTATCTTTCAAACTACTTCACCAATTTCAATGAAACTTTGACAGCATACGCATAAATGTTTTAAACTCAGATACTAAAAATTTCAGCTAGATGCGCCGCATGTGTAAAAGACAATTATATAAAAACCTCAGGGGCCCCTATCAGACCCCCAGGTAAAGCGTGGGTTAAACGAAAAAATAGAGGTTATAGAGTAAAATGCATATTTAGGGCATAAGATTCAAAATTTCGCTCCTCTCCGCGGCACAATTGCTTTAACCCGCGAATTACTGGGGGGTATTTTTTGCTCCCCTCCTGTTATTAGGTAATATCTCCTAAACCAACAGCAGTATCGTCACCACACTTTTAATATCTTCTTTCACATCAGTTTGACACATGATGGCCCAGTGGCGTAGCCAGGATTTCGCTCAGGGGGATCCGCGACCGGAAAAGGGCCCAAATGGCTCTCGAAAGGGCCCTAATTGCTTTCAAAGGGCCCTTCATTTTTTCGTTTACCGTCGAATTTGCTCTGAAAGTGTCTCAAATGACTCGACATAACGCCAGCTTGCGTCACAATAATAAATTTGCATCCGGATGTCAAAGGTCAAGGTCACGGAGACGAATAGAATGTTTTTTAAGTCGGTGTACTCTTGTTGTTTTCGTTTACCATCCGATTTAATCGCAAAGAGCCCCAAATGACTCGTTGTCACACCAGCTTGCATCACAGTAAAACATTGTGGTAGGTAAATTGCGCCGCGGAGCGGCTCGAAAATTTCGATGTTTATTTCCTTAACAGCTGCATTCTTCTGTTAAAATGCCCAGGGGCTCTTTAGATTGTTTAAGTGCCCTTCCAAACTTTCCATCACCCTTTCGACCTGTTCAGGAACTCATATGGGATCCACAAAAAGACATAATTGGAGTGGGTTATATATATTAGATGTAAAGAGGTTTTACTCCACAAAACAAATATTTAAATCCGAGTTTGCGCGTGTTACCAAATGCCCCATAATCGCTGACGATGGGTGTTTCAATATACCCGAGTCCCGAAAGCTCCGATTTTGATATTTGTATTGTGAAATAAGTCCTTCTATTTAACCTCTACGTGCTTAAGGCCTTTCTGTTCTGACCAGGGAACTCTGACCTTCCAAGAAGTCTCTCTTATTATGTGTCAAGGGAGGAGCCCATTCGGCCAGTTCAGAGGTCCTTTGGATCTGGCCAGGGCCAGCACTGGCTACTTTGTCGCCCTGTTCACATGCTCAGGGGCCATCCGGCCTACCCAGGGGCCCCTCCAGTTTGGCTAGGAGCTCATCCGTCATGTTCATGGGCCCTTCCGACCATGCCCAGGGACCTTTCCGGTTTTAGCAGGGCCTCTTCTGACTGTGCCAGGAGACCCTCCAATCTACCCAGCGACTCTATCTGTCGGACTGCGCTTGCTGCTTGTCGCCCCTGTCGCATGCTCAAGGGACCGCTCTGACCTGACCTGGGGCCCCTCCGTGCTGACCTAGGGCATTTTAATTCTGGCATGTTCAGGGGCCTTTCTTACCCGCCCGGGGGCCTTTTGGTCTGATCAGGCTCAGGGACCTCCATCGATCTGTACAGGGGCCAACTTAAAACTTTCCAGTGCCCCTCTGGTCGTCCAGGGGGCTCGCCAGCCCTTCTAAGGGGCCTTTAATCTGGCAACGGACTGGCGCGTGCCTGCTGTGTCACCTTAACCTGACATGCTCAGAGGGACCTCCGACCCTGCCCAGGTGGCCACTCTGTGCTCACAAGGGTTCCATTCGAACCGTGTTCAGGGGCACTTCTGACTGATCAGGGCCCCTTTCAGTCTGGTCCAAGGCCCCTCTGACTTTCAAGGGCCCTTTCAACTTTCCAGGGCCCCTCTGTCTGTCCAAGGGCCCTCCAGCCTCTGAGGAGCTTTAAGACTTGGCAAGGGACTGCGCTGGCTGCTTTGTCGCCCTGCCGACATGCTCAGAGGGCCCTCCGACCTACTCAGGGGCCCCACTGTGCTGGATAGGGACGTATTCGACGTGTTCAGGGGCCCTCTTATCCGATAAGGGGCCCTTTTGGTCTGGCCAGGGGCCCCTCTGACATGCACAAGGCTCTTTTGAACGCCTAAGGGGCCCTCGGGTCTTTCAGAGAGGGCCCTGGAGGTGCTAAAGGCCCTCTGAAGTGCTCTAAACTCACAAGATCACGCTTCACGTGGTCTCTGACTCTTAAACAGCCCATAATACCGCGCTTCGCGCGTTCTCGTCGTGACCTTTCGGCAAGCTGCGTGCGCCGAAAAGAGCCCGCCGAGCCTCAAAAAGGGCCCTTTGAGGGCTCAAGGGAATCCTAGGATCCCTAGTGATCCCCCCTTGGATACGCCCTTGTGATTGGCCCCTACAGAAAACTGATGAGGTTAATGATAGGTCAACCGGAAATGACGTCAGACTTCAGAGTGACGTCATGTTCTCAGTTTTTTGTTGAAAAAAAGGGTTTGTGGAAACGCTTCGATTTTTTTTTTTTTAAATAAATTGCAATTTGTCTATATCAAATCATTTGATAATATATAATAGAGCTATTAATGCTTTCTCGCAGTTTTGCGTTTATAAAACAAATCAATATTATCCAAAGGAATTTCTTAAGCAAAATTTTCAAACAATTCAGAGCTATAAAAAATCTGAATTTATATGATAGAGACGTGTCCGGTGAATATGTTTACCAAGTTTGAAGTCGATATCGTCAAAAATGACTGACTTGTGACCTTTCAAAGATAAAAAATTGACCACTTCTACAACATTACCATGCATACAAAAATGAAATTCCGTTTTGCTTTCTTACTTTTTTATGGAAGAAATAATGTTCGAGGGTCATTTTCGCGTTCTAGACGAAGAATATTAACAATAGACATGTGCTTCAACGCCTAATGACCGTAATCTGTAGTTTGACCTCGTGACCTCGGATGACCTTGATCTGACCTAAGTTCATCGACAGCTTGGAATGGTATTACTGTTAGAAGTGTAAGACACCAATCAAACTGGTTTATTAACTGTTTAATCGCTAAATAGCGTATTTTTACGCGACAATTCCGTCTATCGAAACTCGTATGACATGGTCAAACATTTTGTATTTTACGTGACCTTTGACGTCATCGGTTTCCTCGAGGTTAGCAACATTAGGTTTCCCTCAGCAACTTTTCTAGGGATATCGAATGCCGTTTGAGTTTTTAAGATCAGTGCTGTAGCTCTGGAGATCCGACATAGATAGATGTACATAATTCACATCTTCTTTCTTGCTCGACATGACAGTATGAATAGGGTCTTCTCAGATGACGTCACTGACCGTCATTTTTTGAGGATTTGGGCCCACGAAAGTCGCGGCCACTAAAATACAAATCACGGAATAAGTTGTTGGATTTCACGTATTTGCAGGCACGATTTGTATTGGTGAATTGAGTTAGTGTGAAGGTACATGTCCTTTGTGGTCTTGGAAATCTAGCGTTCTCATCGACGTTAGAAATAAACGCAATTAACGATGGATTGCCGTAGTTTCGCGGCAATCCATCGAACTTGAACCAATCATTCGGTGTTCAGTTTCAGTCGTAGACTCATAGTAGGTACGTTTCAGTATGTACCAGTACCACCACAATATTTTTTATCTGCGGTGGCCGCAGGTGCCGCGGCCCTCCCCCGCCAGAACACAAGAAGGGCGCCCCACGGACTGTCCGTCGCCGGGCGCCCGGCGATGGACGTTAGGATGGACGGTAAACACGGTAGGAAATAAGGTGGGCGCTCAGCGTCCCTATTCTGACTACAGCTCGCCCCTCAGACGACTTTGGCTCCCTATCATTTTGCCCCCCTTGATTGTTGGAAGGCGTCCCTAAATTTGCCTGTGGCCCACTCCTAAAAAATCATGGATCCGCCCGTGATTTTTATAGTCCACCAGACTCAGTTGGTCTTGAGTATATGAGCTAGTGCTGAATAGGAAGGAACATTCCAATACGAATGTATGACAAGGATGGCCAAAGCTCAAGCATTCATCCTGCCATTCACTCAGTGGCTACATCGTAACAGTCAAATACCCCAGAATGGCGTAGTTTTTCTTGATATCTTTCCTGGCCTGCCTTATCTTCCATTGGACCCAAAATATCCTGGCAACATGCCTCAGCCCTCAGGATGGGTCAAATTTCCTTCTCTTTCCAGTGGACATGCTTCTTGATATAATGTTACACCAAATAAGCATATAAAATGTGCCAAAACCGCAGCGTGTCCACACAACCAATGCTGGACGTATGGGAAACAGTATGGCAGCCCTCATCAGTCCTAAAAAATGGCCGCCGCGAAAGGCCCAGGACGTCAGTGAGAAGACCCTATACAAGTGCAATTGGCGCATAAACGCAAAAAGTGTTTTTAACACGGCGCCGTTTGCTCGTGCACGTGATACATCTCATGAAGTTACAACTTACAACGTACATTTACAAGCACATTCACACAGTAATACACACTCATTGCGGGGGGCGCTCGGGGGGGCTTTTGAGGCGCCATTCCCTCCCCGTTACAAAATCCTGGCTACGTGCCTGGTGCATGGGACTCTGCTTGAGGGGTGCTGATGGTCCTGGTTTATCTCAGCTCACAAATATTGAAATAAAAGAAGAAGAAAAAAGATGCCTCGCAAAATTAAAGTGTCAGTTTCTCTCCTTGATTTGTCCTACAAACGTTGTTCCTAAGTGAATTATAAGTTCAAGTTAATGGACTTGGGGTTTGGACACTGTCTATTTCAATGCATATCTTAATATATATTTCGTGACTCTTGACTAATTGGTCTTGATTATCCACAATATGGGCATATGCCTCCAATGATTACATCTGCATTCTTTGAATGCAGAGCAAGATTAGACTAAGCAGTTTGGGAAACTAACACCAGTTTGGCGGCTCGTCATAGGAGGCAACTGAGGCCGGGCCTCACCTATTATTTAGGAATTAATGTGCTTTGAAATATGGCATTGTTGCCATAGACTACAATAATGCTTGAGTGATTCCCATTCTGCACATCGCAGTGCATTTAATTATGACATAACACCAAAGCTATCCGGCCTTCTCAGTCCTCATCACCCGCCAGGCCACCGGTTCGACGTTTACAATACTTTCATGCGGACCACTACGACCGACTGAGGCCCGGCCCGGTCTGCCGGTCTTCACCGCCTCTGCCCGTTTCAACCCAAGCTACTGACCGGCACCAGCGGGCGAACGCCATCTCAGCCGACGATGCCGCGCCGTGCCGCCGGTAATGACAAGGCGACTGAGGCCGGGATGTTTTAGGTCTCAAAAGCGATATTACTCGGATTATAGGACGTCGTAGCGACGGCAATAAAAGTTCATGAAACTTAGGGACACATGTAACTTTATCGATCTGCGCACATTTGTGCCGAAAGCTATAATATATAAAATTTGGTATTATTGCGGTATTTTACTATCGTGCGTCGGGCGCCGGGCAGGCGGCGCGGCGGGCGGCGCTGTGGCCGAGAGTAGAGCGTTCGACTTTTCATTCCTTCAACCGTATGGCGATGTTTGCTATCGAAAACTGCGGTTTTCTTTAGAGAGGCCTTACTATGGGGAGTAAAACACATTATTTAATAATTTCGTGAGATATCATTAAATGTTGTCGTTTTATAGTTCGTTACGGGTTACGTGATGCTACATTAAATGTCGCAGCTCTCCCCCGCGCCCCGCACTGCGTCTCGGCTCGTGAGGGCCGCCGATGAGCGGGCTTCTAGAAGGTTGGCGCATGCGTAATGCGACCTGCTCGAATGGCTTCAGATTCGCCATGGCTGCCGTGAGACGCTAGCCTTAGGCGGTGACGGGAGTCAGGCGGAGTCCAAGGCCCTATAACAACGGAGTTCCCTACCCCGTTGCAACTTCTGAACTTGGGGATTGGCAAGACGCGGGAACCGGGGGGGGGGGGGAGGGCCAGCAGGGGCAGCTTCCACCCACATTGCCAGATTTAACATTACGCCCCTCCTCTCGCGCGCTCTGCATGTAAAATAATCGACTTCAGAATACCTCGGTCCCCTTAACTTTTGGACACTTCCGGCGCCCCTGGGCTTGGGCCTCAGGTACTTGGATGACCACGAGCCGCCACTGCTAAGCACTAAAACACTCATTGACCACTGCAGGGGTGATGATGTCAAGGCAAATGGAAAGGTGATGGATGGTTCAAGGCGACCACCTGGAACCGTTCACTGCTTAGCGGCATTTGTACCAGAGGTCCGCCAGCTATCTGCAGTTGGCGGAGATCCAAAATCGGAGCCTTTCCACATGCGCACGTGCCGACCGGCTTCAATTCCGAGTCATGCGGACCGCCCCGAACTCATGCCTTTTCCTGCTCATAAAATATCATCGATTGGTCCAGCAGTTTCCCAGATCTGGGTGCAGCAGTTGCATTTGCGCATGTGCCAACATACACATTGTTTATTGCATGCAATGTCGCCAGTACCTATGCATGAAGCTATGCAGCCAATGGCAAGTCAATCACGCCACTACTTTGGGAAGATATTGACCACCAGTTGTGCAGGAATCAATGTACACCTCTTTTGCATTTGCCACGTGCTGGCACACTCATCGGTTGGGTAGACGCCATGGAGTGCCAAATAGTGAACGTTTTTATTTGTCCTATCCACACACCATTTCTGGTACCCACAGCACCAACCAACCAACCAACCAACCAACCAACCAACCAACCAACCAACCAACCAACCAACCAACCAAACCAACCCAACCAACCAACCAACCAACCAACCAACCAACCAAACACAACAACCAACCAACCAACCAAACCAAACCAACCAAACCAACCAACCAACCAACCAACCAACCAACCAACCAACCAACCAACCAACCAACCAACCAACCAACCAACCAACAGAAATGAAAAGCTAGCTGCCAACAATAATACAATCTCCGGAATGCCGAACAAATTTCAATGCTAAAGACTTTTCAAATATACTATCCAAACTGTGAACACCTATTTCATTATACTTTCCTGTCTTCCCGAAATGCCTTAATTTTAAATTGATTGACCCATAATTTTTTGTTTGAGATTTACTCGCATATGTTTAGTATTGAAGTGATCTGCCCACAATCTTGGCATGGAACAGGTGTAGTTAGGTACTGTGTAGTTGGTACTTTATTCCCACTGCCACTATCAGTTGTCCACGGTGTTAACATTCTTCAACAACAAATATGTAATCGGTGCTGTACGTCGTGTTGTTAACTTTTTCCCCAATGCTATTTGCTGATTCTTGTATGTCTTGATTGTTATCTGAGCTGTTTTTATGACACTGCTCTCTCTCCAGTCTCTATCACTGATTCTACCCGTTTTTCAGAGCTGGAATAAATAGCTTTGATCTGCAGACTTCCGGAAACTTGCTTGAACTGCATGGACCTGACAAAAATGAGTTCAGATTTAGATATTTCGCAGGCCAAAAAGGCCAAGACCGATAACGGCAGCAACACTCGGCATGATGACATCCACCTCGATCTGACAGACTTTGACAAGTTCAAGTTCTGTGAGATGTTGAAAGAAGACCCTGTCAGGAAAACGCTGGCACTGAAGGCTTACGTTGATGGCAGCACTGAGCCTGCAGTTATCTTCCTGGAGAAGTCTGCTTTTACTGAGCAATGTGGCAAGGAGATTGTAGAATCGAAGACGCCACTGAAGCAAACGTTTCATAATGACATCTATGGAAGCTACACTGGATTCCCAAAGCAGGAGCTTAATGGTAAGTAACTGCAGATACAACATGTGACTGTGTGGGCATTGTGTGAAGACATTGGCTGGAATTGTGATGCTTCTCGTTTTCTTGGCTACCTTACGAGGACAATGAAAAGCTAACAAATATGGTAAGAGAACAAATTAAGGACGTTGTGGTGTTCAAAATGATGTTGAAGTCGTGTGGGACATTTTGGGAAGAAAACGAAGCAAATGTGGCGCTCTCAAACTGTGTCCTTTTTGTTGTTGTCGGTGTGCAGCAGCAGTGCATGCACAGTCACAGTGAGCAGCAGGTTTAGTTCTGACCATGCCATTCTGCAGCTTTATAACATCCAGTTCATGCTATCGACGATCCAGTCCTCTAAATGACCGTCATTTTCCCGGCACAAAGCATCAACCAGTGCTTTGTGCATCAACAACCAGTGGTTATTGGCCTACTGGACATTTACTACCGCATGTGGCAACTGCAGCTAGAGACTTCTTTCGGCTTTCGGGTTTCTTGTTTAGTTTATATAATATCTGCAGAGATAAAAACTGGACAGCAGACATGTGCCTGGATCCCGAAATTGGATCTGAGATCCCAGTGGATCCCTCGGTATAAAATGCATGTAGATCTTGGATCCCAGCGGATTCTTTTCTATAAAATGCATGAGGATCTGAGATCCTTCTGGATCTCTCGGCGTAAAATGCTTCAGGATCTTGGATATCAGTGGATCTCTAATTTAAAATGAGCTTTATATCTTGAAACACATGATGTAGAGACTGATATCAAAAAGTGTAATCTCTATTTTGTGTCTGTACTATGTGAATAATATTTTGTACCTGCAATTTACTATGTAGGTTACACCTTTTAACAAAAAATATATTTTAATACATTTTTAAATTTGAAAAATTAACAAGAAGGTTCCTACCAGTGTGCCTGGATCCCGTAGGATCTGGGATCTTTGTGGATTCATCGGCTTATTGTGTACTGGATCTGGTGTCTCATGTGGATCCCGGGACACTGAGATCCATATATCAGCTAGATCCCAGATCCAGGCACATGTCTGCTGGACATATATCCTTTCCTCAGCGAACTAGCTTTGCCTTTGGATGCATAAAGCAACTTCCGAGTATGTTACGATTCCAATGTCACGCTTGCAAAGAAACTAAATATTGTATATTTGTTAAAATGTTGTAAAGTTGAGGCTTCAGGCTGCCCATTTAGTCGGCTGTTGGCGGCCTGTTGGGACCGTTTTGGTCGGTCCGGTCTGGCTGCCGTCTGACAGACAGCTGCAGCTGACAGAGGCAGGCGTTAGTCCGGGTGTTAGGCGGCCTGTTGGGACCGTTCGGTCGGTTCCGCTCGGTCCCGTTCTGACAGACCAGGTGAGCTGACAGAGGCAGGCGGATGTCGTGCTGGTTCGGCCTGTTGGACCGTCTCTGGTCGGTCGGGTCGGTCCCGTCTGACAGACAGTGAGCTGACAGGAGCAGGCGTTAGTCGGTTGCTGTCGGCCTGTTTGGTGACGTATTGGATCGGGTTCGTCGGTCCCGTCTAGACAGAACAGGTGAGGCTGACAGAGGCAGGCGTTAGGTCTGGTGACTGTCGGCCCTGTTGGACCGGTTGGGTCGGTCGTCGCTCGGTCCCGGTCTGACAGACAGCCTGAGCTGACAGAGGCAGGCGTTAGTCGGTGCTGTCGGGCCTGTTGGGACCGTTCGGTCGGTCGGTTCGCTCGGTCCCCGTCTGACCAGACAGGTGATAGCTGCCAGAGGCAGGCGTTAGTCGGTGCTGCGGCCGTTGGGACCGTTTGCGTCGGTCCGCGTCGGGTCCCCGGTCTGACAGCAGGTGATGTGACAGAGGGAGGCGGTTAGCTCGGTGCTGTCGGCCTCGTTGGGACCGTTTGGTCGGTTCGACGGTCGGTCCCGTTGACAGGACAGGGTGAGCTGACAGAGGCAGGCGTCTAGTCGGTGCTGTCGGCCTGTGGACCGTTGGTCGGTCGCGTGCCGGGTCCGTCTTGACAGACAGGTGAGCTGACAGAGGCAGGGCCAGTTAGTCGGTTGCTGCGGCCTGTTGGGACCGTTTGGTTCGGTGTTTCGCTCGGTTTCCTCGTCTGACAGGACTAGGTGAGCTGACAGAGAGGCGTTAGTCGGTGTTGGCGGCCCTGGGACGTATCGGCGGTCGTCGCTCGCGGGTCCTCCCTCTGACAGACGTGAGCTGGATACAGAGGCAGGCCGGTGGTTAGGGTCGGGTGTTATGCAGGCCGTTGGACGTTTTGGCTCGGTCGGTCGCTCGGTCCCGTCTGACAGACAGCTGAGCTGACAGAGGCAGGCGTGAGTCGGTGTTGGCGGCCTGTTGGGACCGTTTGGTCGGTCGGTCGGTCCCGTCTGACAGACAGGTGAGCTGACAGGCAGGCGTTAGTCGGTGCTGTCGGCCTGTTGGGACCGTTTGGTCGGTCGCTCGGTCCCGTCTGACCAGACAGGTGAGCTGACAGAGGCAGTGCCGTTTAGTCGGTGCTGGCGGCCTGTTTGGGACGTTTGGTCGGTCGGTCGGTCCCGTCTGACCAGACAGTGTGAGCTTGACAGAGGCAGGCGTTAGTCGGTTGCTGTCGGCCTGTTGGGAACCGTTTTGGTGAGTCCTCGGTCCCGTCTGGGACAGGACAGGTGCAGCTGACAGAGCGCAGGCGTTAGTCGTGCTGTCGGCCTGTTGCGGGACCGTTTGGTCGGCTCGCTGGTCCCGTCTGACAGAACAGAGTGAGCTGACAAGAGGCAAGGGCGTTAGTCGGGTGTTGCGGCTGTTGGGACCGGTTCGGTCGGTCGCTCGGTCCCGGTCTGACCAGACAGGTGGCTGCGACAGAGGCAGCGTTAGTCGGGTGTTGGCGCGGCCTGTTGGGCCGTTTGGGTTGGTCGCTCGGTCCCGTCTGATCAGACAGCGTGAGCTGACCAGAGGCAGGCGTTAGTCGGTGCTGTTCGGGCCTGTTGGGACCGTTTGTCGGTTCGCTCGGTCCCGTTCTGACAAGACAGGTGAGCTGGACAGAGGCTGCATTAGTCGGGTTTGGCGGCCGTTGGGACCGTTTCGGTTCGGTCGGGTCGCTCGTCCGTCTGACAGGACAGGTGAGCTGACAGAGGGCAGGCGTTAGTCGGTGCCTGTCGGCTGTTGGGTACCGTTGGGTCGGTCGCTCGGTCCCTCTGACAGACAGGTGAGCTGACAGAGGCACGGGCGTTAGTCGGTGCTGTTCGGCCTGTTGGGACCGTTTGGTCGGTCGGTCGGTCCCGTCTGACAGACAGGTGAGCTGACAGAGGCAGGCGTTAGTCGGTGCTGGCCAGTCGGCAGCGCCGGTATCACCGGGCGGGGTTGGTATCCGGGTCTAACGGTGATCTATCTGTCAGCGGCTCGGCAGTGCTCGGCTGGCGGCCGGTCAGATGGCTGGGTAGTGATCGGCTGGCGGCCGGAGAGATGGCTGGGTAGTGCAGGATGCTAGAGTGGCGTGTCCCTCTGCCTGGCGTCAAATCACCACCCGTCATGGCGCCACGCCTACAGCTCGGTCCCGAGGGAAGCTGCCCGATAGTGGTGCTTCGGAGGACGGCTACAACCGTTGTCGGTCGGGCGTGTTACGGTTGCCCGGATCAGAAGATAGCCGCAGTTTGAATGAGTTCGGTCAGAAATTTGCAGAAGTTAGTTGTTGCTGGACATCACGAAGTGAGCCAGACGGGTTTCGAGGAGAATTTCGGCGGCATCTGAGACGCGACGGACACTGAAGAAGCGGTCAGAGCGGTCCCGATGCTGCCTGCCGATGTTGATTCTCTTAATAGCCGGAGATGACGATGGCAAAGAAGCTGTTTTCCGGTGTTAGAGCGCCTGGACGCGTTGTGATAGGCAAGGTTTGATGCTGCGTTGTTGGCCAGCTCGGACTCAGGTTTCAGGCATTAACAGGCAGACATTGGGTTTCAGGTTTCTGACATCACACATCAATAGAAAGTCAGAATAGCTGATGTTTCAAGCGCATCAAGTTGCATGTAAAAAAATAAATATTGTAACCATTATCAGAAATAACCTAGGGTTCAATACGCCAACATGAACGTGTAGTTTCATGTTGATTTGTAACGTGTATAGATGATTTGTAACGTGTATAGATGATTTGTAACGTGTATAGATGATTTGTCGCTACCTATAACTTACGTCCAACTAGACAGCAAAATCCGCCTTGTAGTGGCATGTGTACCTAATGTATGTCATGTTTGTGAATACTTTCCATGCAATACATGTCCCGTTTCTGCTGCATTTGTCACAGTATGCCTCGCTTAGACTATAATTAGTTGGCAGCCACTCATTGTCCTTGTATTGAAGCGCCGGACCAAACTTACTTAGTTATTTTGAGTTGCCGTGCTGTTGACAATCATTCGCACATAGTTGATCCCACTGGGTGTTTAAGTGACAGCCGACTGTTGTTTGCAGGAGTGAAAGTTACCGTCATACATCCAGCGACCGAAAAACATATCCAAAAGTTCAGTGCGCGGGAATCTATTATCGTGAACGAAACGCCGCAACTGTATAAAGATGTGCTTTTGGAGCATCTCAAGGAAAATACCTTCAACATACAAGTATGTATGTCATTGAAGTTTGGATAGTATGATTAAAGTGTCTGCATGTTTTGCCTTAACCGCCGAGCTTTTTGTAACACAGTGCGCTTTTGGTTATCAATACTGGGAAGAAATAGTCGGACATTTGTACGAAAAACTATATTTCTTTATTTCAAACAGGGTTATATTTGCTACATAGATCAAAACAACCGCTCACTCAATCGATATATTTGTATTTATATGTCTATTTATGTCTCATGTATTCATGTTTTTGTTTTCGTTTGATTACCACTATAGTGTAACAGCTTTCATGCTTGGTGATAGTGAAAACAGTACTCGAAACGCGCTGCAACCAATAAATGACTTAAGCTGGACCTTTCTACCATCAACAAGAGCACGAAAACAAGATTAACTATTTTTTAAGCCCAAGTAGACATTGGGAGGAAAATTTCAATTTGTGTCATCAATCACCCGATATTTCGTGAAGTATCCAATTCCTTTTGCTGAATTTCATCAGATAAGTGTATAGCGGCCTGCTTGATTCCTAAAGCAACTGGAATATCGCCAATGCATTATTCGAAGAATCACTCATCATGCAATGCCATATCGCCCCGGCGGCGATCCTCACATCAGCGTTTTATATTCGTTTCAGTGGCTGTACAACATCCTGGAGCACCGGAGCGAGACGGAGCGCATCTTGTGTGAGGACGCCGACCCGGAGACCGGCTTCGTACTGGTGCCTGACCTCAAGTGGGACGGCGAGAGCCTCGAGTCGCTGTATCTGCAGGCGCTGGTGCACCGGCGCGGCCTGCGCTCGATCCGCGACCTCACCGCCGACCACCTGCCGCTGCTGCGCAACATCTGGACCAAGGGCACCGTCAGTCCGATACGGTGGCGATAGCCGATCTGGGAATAACGGTCACGGAAGTGTGTTTTATCGCAGGCTGATGTGATTCACTGCTGGATTGAGTGTGGCGTTTTGCAGCTGTCGTTTTATTCGTGTGCACATTCATTCATTTTCAGTATTTCCTTTTGGTATAGTCTGCCCTTATGTGAATGGGTTTGATATCAAAGTATCGCCTATCGAGGACTGTTGCTTGAACCCTGGGGCCAAATCCTACCATTTGATTGTGCAATGTCTGTCTACAGTCATAATTAGAACAGCACGTTGTTATTTCGAATGAGTGCACTAGTCGTGAGAGTTTAGTCCACGTCCGTACTCTCCAGTTCAGTTCAATCGCTATTTTGGCAACTGCGGTACGAAATGTCGCTCTATCCGGCCTTCATTTAAACAGAGCCGCTCAAACATACCGAATGTTTGGTGTGCCAAGGACTCTGGCTAACCCAATGCCATGAACATTGTCTTTGTATTTCCTGAGCGTTTGTTATGCACACTACTGTGTATTCACTGCTACCCTCCCTGTCCCCATCTGTTTGTTCAGTACTGTCCTCCCTGTCCCCATCTGTTTGTTCAGTACTGTCCTCCCTGTCCCCGTCTGTCTGTTCAGTACTGTCCTCCCTGTCCCCGGTCTGTCTGTTCAGTACTGTCCTCCCTGTTCCCCGTCTGTCTGTTCAGTACTGTCCTTCCTCTCCCCATCTGTCTGTTCAGTGCTGTCCTCCCTGTCCCCGTCTGTCTGTTCAG
>VOPJ01010303.1:16960-28988 GCA_014673585.1 Semibalanus balanoides | reverse complement strand
TGCACGAACGCCTAGGGGTAAAACCATGCTGCTGCTGGCTCAAAACCGGTGCGACATGGCGGAACAGCTCATCATATACAACTCGTTCCAGTACTTCCCGAAGAGAGGGGAGCAGGGAATAGATCTGTAATTTTGATGGCTCTTTTTTTGTCGCCTTTTTTGTATAATGGTATGATGTTTGCCTGCCCCCGTCTCCGCGGGAAGACACCGGAACTCACTGACAGGTTACAAATCTTTTGGTCTAGTCAGTGGCCTCTTCGATCTGCACGTGCACAGAGAACCTTTAAACTTTCCAGGGACCCTCTGGTTGTACAGAGGCCCTTAAGCCTACTCAGGGGCCCTTCTGAGCTGGCCAGAGACTGCCCTGGCTGCTTTTTAACCCTGCCGATATGCTCAGGGGCCTCTCCGACCTTCCCAGGGGCTCCTATATGCTGGCTAGGTACACACATTCGACGTGTTTAGGGGGTCCTCTGACCCGCTAAAGGGCCATTTCGACTTGTACAGGGGCCCCTCTGACATTCACATGTACATACAACATTCGATTGTGTACAGTGCTCTGTTGAACGTCCAAGGGCCCTCTGGTCCTTCAGAGAGAGCCCTGGTGCCCCTTACAACCTTAGAGGTGCTCTAAAGTCTCAACATTTGTCTGACTTTGTTTGCTTCCAACCAAGTCCATTAACCGCCCCTGTAGCTCAGTGGGAGAGCGCTGGTCTTCTGACCTATCTCAGTAGTGGCAGCCTGGGAGTGCGAGTCGCTTCGGCGCCGTATTGCTCCTGACTGGATGGCCTGCGGCGGGGCCAGCGGTCGCACTCAATGGCTCTAGTGGACGTCAGCGAGCGGGCGACCGTTCCAGTATTGTCGCGGGCACGTAAAACTTTCGGTCTCTAAATTTCTTGCCGGGCCAACAGGAATTGCACGATCGGAGGTTGTGAGGTCAGAACCAGCGCAACAAGCTGCTGCTTAAGCGCGGGTTCTTGACCTCGAAAAAGCCCATCCCCTTTATAATTTAATCCCTTATATAATACTAAAAAATTACTTAAAACCCTACCTTATAGACAAAGGAACCTATACGGAAAAAAACAAAGGCATTCGGACTAAAATTTATAAAAAAAGTCCAGTGGTTCCGACGAGGATGGATTATAAGGAGGTTGGATGGGGACGACCCCTATTTTTCTCGAAATTTGCGGCATGAAAGCACTCTGTTCGGGCACAGCCCTCTTTCGGCATGAATTGCGCAGAAAACTTTTTAACCAACAAATTTGATATAGGGCATTTCAGCTCAGGTGAATTAACACATGCCACGTCAATGCCCCACCTCCAAATTGTTTTTGTTCGAGCACCACAGCCACAGTGTTTTGACCGGAGAAATGTGGACAATTTTAACCGTGAATTTAAAGGGACTGTCCACTCTTAAACATATATTTGAGTTGAGTGGCCATTTTTTCCGTGACTAGGAATTGGAAATAAGTATAGTATAAGTTAAAACAAACCACCTAGGTTCCGAATCACAAATTAAATTTGAGTTTGGTTTTGGACATCGTAACGATCCCCCAATCCCCAGTAGTATTTGAACGGGGACCCTGAACCCGATGACGTTCACTTTACTAAATTGTTGATAGTTCGAACTTGTTTTACATTTGACCATACAATAACGCGTATATATGGCAGCGGTGAGGTTTTCTCTATTCCCGAAATTCCTTCATATGACGTCATCAGCCCTAATATTAAAACTTAACGTTCTGTGAAATTGAGCACTGTTTGTGAGAAACATCAAACAAATGTCATAATCGTGTTCGGCAGCAATTACTTAATTAACCCTCGCCCTGGTGGGGGGGTCATTTTGACCCCCCTGAGGTTTTTCCGGAATAGCGGGAAAACGGCGGGGCGCAGCGTCGCCAAATTTTGCACAGCTGTTTGAACATCAATTTCCCACACTTTGATTAAACATTTACTTCAGGTCATCCGAGGTCAGGTCACCAGGCACTTTAAGGACTTGCCTTCCAAATGTTTTTGATCGTGCCAAGCCAAGTTTTTGTTCGAAAGTTTGAAACTGTAGGATTTTACTAGATATAAGTTACTACAACTTTTATATCTCGGATTTTTTTTTGTTACGGTGACCTAAGGTCAGGTCAATTTTCCTGACCTCCCCCATTATAAGTTGAATGGAAAATAAACAAAGGCTTCCAATTCAGAAAATATTCGACGGATCAGGCCATTTCTTTCAGAATCATGTTTTTTTTGGGCTCCGTTCTGGATGATCAAGGGCAGTTGTGCTCATGATCTCTACAAGGTCATTTGAGGTCATCTGAGGTCATCAGCAATTATTTGCTAATAACTTTTGATAGAAAAGAGATAGAGACGAGAGGTTGACACCAATGTGTTTGTCTCGTCTGGCCGCACCGACCCATATGCAACATGACCTACCCAGGTCACCAAATGACCTTGACCTGAGGTCATTTTTTTTTAAATGACCTTGAAAGGTCACCATGTATATGTTGCAAAGCGCCTTGACGAGACAAACACGATGATATTCAAGTAATTGCTCTATCATGATTAGATCAAAAGTTATTCAGGAAAACAAATTCGAACAAAAACTGCATTTTTAACCTTTGATGACCTCTGGAGCCTAAACTATTGATCTGAGCTCAATTTTGAGAACACCTAATGCGATTGTAAATTTAATTAGCTTTCGATTGATTTTTTCAGTTTGTTCCTAGCTATCTTAGTTCACGAGATATACGGGGTTGTTCGAAGCGAAGTTAAAAAACTGTGAAATTTGACCTTTGATGACCTCTGGTGTCCTCAGTATTGACCTTAGCTAAAATGGTCTCTGTAACTTATAATTTACACGTTGAGAGCTTTCAAACGCTTTTTTCCGCGTTTTTCTATCTTTTTTCGTTTTCGAGTTAGACGGGGGGTCATTTTGACCACCCACCATGGCGAAGTTGTCTTGGAGGCCCACCCGGGCGCGGGTTAATATTTAACACCACATGCAGCGTACATTTGATAATTTTTGAGCAGGTGGGACAGTCTCAGCTCGAGAGCTATCTAACGGCATTTGTGAAATCTGCCTAATCCTCATTGAAGACGAGCTCAGGGTGAGATCGTCCCATGAGGAAGCTAATTTACACTAGCTCACTATGTAGGTAAAATCGATTCTACTGACGACCCTTTCCCCGACGAACAACTGAATTGGCTCAGTGGCGGAATCCAAGGGAGGGGTCACTGGGTCATGACCCCCCCCCCTTTGCCGTAAAGGGGCACCACCGGGCCTTGGCACCAGGGCACCAGAGTCCCATTCTTGAGCTTAACACGGCCATTCTTAGCCAAATATGTGCCCTTTCCAGACATGAAATCCCAAGATGGGCCCTCTCCGGACTTAATATGGACCCTTTCTGGGGTCCCTGAGAGCTGAGATGGGCCTTTTCTGAACTGAGATGCTCGCTTTCAGAGGCTAAATTGAGTTTTACCCGGCCTGAAATGGTACCTTTCTGATTCCACGATGGGCTGCGTCCCCCGGCTGCGTCCCTGTGCCCTGTTGTGTACGCCTCTAGGCCCTTCGGACGATGATGTCAAATGTAATCCTTTGACTTTCATTTGTAAAAACTCTGGATTTAAAAAGAAGTAGGAGCCCAAGGGGCTGGGGCCCCTCTGAGCATTTTTAAGCATTTTGAAGGGAGCACAGGCCTTTGTGCCCCCTTGGTTGTGCCTCTGAACAAGCGTACTGCGTTGCGCGGTTAGGGCTCAGATCGGAGCGTGCGTCGCTCTGTGGTGCGGCACCCAGCAGCGGTGACGCAGTAGAGGGAGGCGGTGGCCGGGAGCGGCGCGGCGGGGCCGTACACTGATGGCAGGGGTCAGCACCGAGCCAAGGCCGGCTCAGGTCAGCTGGATCACGCTGAGACGCCGGAGACGGCGGCCAATTGACCGCCGAGCACAGCAGTCACTGCCAGACGCCCAAATGGCTGGCTGGCGTGGCGCGTGTGGGGCAACAGGTCAGGGGTGCGAGCGGCGGTGGCGGCCTCGACGGCAGCCGCTCCGCCACCGTCACCCACTGCGTGGTGCCTCTCCCCCTGCCCCCCGCCCCACACCATCGCATCACTATTCCAGGCCCATTACAGGGCAATCAGCCGGGGCCGTGGCAGCGCCACAGGCAGCACGGCCCCGCCCTGCCCGACACAGGACCATGACGAGGCGGCCGTGGAGGAGTAATCGCACCTTCTTTCATTTGTCATGCGAGTGTTTATTCATAATCATAATGCAATGCGTGGTGTGAGTTCTGTTGAGGTTAGTATTCAACACATGAGTGGTGCGTCGCTTTTACAAGGTTTGGTTAAATGTGGTAACATATTTTTTGCAGCCTTTAACAAAAACTAACGGAGCGAATCGGCTTAACAATCTTATTTATATGCAAGCTTTACAGAGTAAGCACGTTTATATAATGCCGTAAAGGAATAGAAACATATATTTTCAATAAATAAGAACATCACATCTTCCAGCAGATGCGTCACATGTCCATTAGGGGCATGATATCTTCTTTTTATAAATTTAGTCCGAATGTTTTGTATGGATGGCTTTCCGAGGTCAGGACCCGTGCTAAGCAGAGTTTGTTACGCTGGTCCTGACCACCAGAGTGTTTCATGGGTGCCTAAACCCTAAGCCCAGCCCAGCCGAAGCCCATGAACACCAAGCCCAGACCCAGACAGACCCATTTTCAAATTCATAATATTGAGGCCCATGCCCGTTCCTGGGGGATTGGGTAATACACTGGGGATTGGGGATGTTACAGATGTCAAAACCAAACTCAAATTTATTTGTGATTCGACCTAGGTGGTTGTTTGAACTTACACTATACATAATTTCAATTCCTAGCACGGAAAATGGCCAGCTCAACTCAAATATAATGTTAAGGTGGGACAGTCCCTTTAAATTCACGTTAAAATTGTCACATTTCTCGGTCAAACACTGTGGCTGTGGCTCGACCAAAAACTAATTTGGAGGTGGGGCACTTGACGTGGCATGGTTAATTCACCTGAGCTGAAATGCCCTAATCAATTTGTTTTGTTAAAAAGTTGCGCAATTCATGCCGAAAAAGCTGTGCCAGAAACAGGAGTGCTTCATGCCGCAAATCTCGAGAAAAATAGGGGACGTCCCAATCCAACCTCCCCTTATAATGGCCCATCCTCGGCTCGGCACGACTGGACTTTTTTATAAATTTAGTCCGAATGCTTTGTAGGGATGGCTTTTCGAGGTCAGACCCCGCTAAGCAGAGTTGTTGCCTGGTCCTGACCTCACCACCCGAATTCGTGGGACAATTCCGTGTTGGCCGCAAATTTAGAGACGAAAGTTTGTTACTGCCCGACATAACCTGGACACGGTCGCCCCGCCTCCGCTAACGTCACCTGGCCTTGAGTGTGACCGTTGCCACGTGGCCATCATGCCATCCCAGCAGGAGCAATAGCGAGCGCCGAGGCGACTCGAACCCAGGCTGCCACTACTGAGATAGGTCAGAAGACCAGCGCTCTCCCACTGAGCTACTTGGGCGAACATCTTCTAGCAAATGCATCACATCTTCCACTAGGGACATCACATCTTCCAGTGGGGGCATCAGAACTTTCAGTATACTGAAAAGTGTGATGCCCCAGTGATCCCACTATAGTGGGATCACATCACCACTAGGGCATCACAAGGGGCAGGACATCCAATCTTCCACTAGAGGAATCATACCTTCCACTAGGGACATCACATCTTCCACAAGGGGTACCACATTCTGCACCAATGGTTGCCATGGGTGCCTAGTACTGATACCCGGCCCTACCCTGGCCCTACTGATACCGAACCTATCCCCCTTCAATGACCGGTCAAGTTAGGGGCGGAGGGCCCATATTTCGCCAGGTCATGATAAATTAATAAATTAATGATAAATTAAATGCTCATGATAAATTAATGTATAATTAGTAAGAGCATTTCAGTTAAATATAATATGCAGATATAAGACACATAATCTCAAATTCGTAAGACAAAAGCAGAAAAAGTACCTACATCAAACAAGTGCTCATAGACGCACGCCGATCATGAGGGCGCTTGCGTCGGCGTGCGGCACATATAGCTTATTTCGGTACAACTACCTAGTGCGACGCATCTCCTAACCTATGGGAAAAAACTACTGCTAACGACGAACAAAATAGTGAATCTGGTTTACAAAGACGTAGGTACTGTGACGTGCTGCATAAGATATAACATGCATGTGCTTCTGCCTGCTTCTGAGATGTGGGTCATAGTTCATCATGGGCTCACAAACCCCAAGCCCAGCCCAGCCCAGGCCCGTGAACACCAAACCCAGCCCCAGACCAGGCCCAGTAAGTTCATTGTATTGAGGCTCATGCTCGGTCCGTCCCATTCAGATTAAGCATATAATTATTTTCACAAAATTTGCAATCATTATCCTAGCATATTTATCTGTATACTATAAATGATAGGTAATATTACTCACCTGTGTGTTGCTGTGCAAATAAACTGCTGGCTACAATATTTGTAAGCTCTGACCTGGCATGCGCGTTGCGAGCATTACTTAAACATTATCAGCCCAGGCCCACCCAGACCCCTGCGATTTCCTTAAAGTTGAGGCCCAGCCCAGGCCCAGTCCAGGCCCAACACGGCAACACATGGCCATTGAGATCCAACGACTCCCCAGAGTTCTCATATGACGATACTCTTGATTTGAGGTTCTTGGCAGTAATGCTCTCACGTTACAAATTGAATTGACTATGGCATTGCATTTAATCACGATAATTGTTTCAGTCAAACAATGCTACGACTCTGGTCGAGGATTCCTATGCCTCCAGTCATGATGCGGGAGGATCGGCGGGATAAATTTTCGCTAATGCGCCTCCCAGGTCTGACTTTGTGGGAGGGATGGGAGTCCGATCTGAGAAGAGCAAGTCACAAATCTCACTTATCTAGTGTTACAATTTATAACTGCCCACACCCAGCAAAACGACTTTTATCTCGGCCGTGTTATATTGCATACATATTCTCTACAATATAAACGCCGATACGTTATCGTCACAAACACGGTACATGGCGGCTTCTTCGCGCCATTTCCTCCTAATGGCCTGTAATTTGTGTAGGGGAGAGTGCCCACCAGCGAACATGGTGCCTACAGTGAACAGGTGCCCCTCCAGCCTATATTAGTAATGTGATAATTCCAGACATGTGATCGGATCCCGTAAATGGGATCCTGACTCTGATCCCTAGATCTGGATCCCTCGTATCTCCTTTGGATCAAGATTCCAACTTCACACTTCGTTCGATGGATCCACTGGGAATCATAGAATCCGTCTCCAGCATTTGTTCAGATCGGATTCCCGCCGTGTTGGTACCGCTGGTATAGCAGTACCTATTTCCCACTGGAGTCCACTGGCGATTCCCCAAAGTCCACCGTCATTTTATACAGATTATGTATTTATTCCCAGTAAACCATATTTTAAAGAAATTTTGATCTATTTTTCGCAATATTCGTTGTAAATGTAACTTTGATAAGCATGAGGTGAGTATGTAAACTAAAGTTAAATTTTCTAGAGCATAATACATATAATTTATGACATAATTACAAGTTCAGACTCTGATCGAGATCCTCAGATCGATTTGGCATTCATGATCCATTTCATTGATCTTATTATGGGTACTCCCAAGATCTTGATGCCAAATATTCAATCGAGGATCCAAGATCCACCGCTGTATTTTGTCGTGGGATCCAGTGGGATCATAGATCCAACATTGCGTTTTCTCGAGAGATCCTCTGGGATCATAGATCCTTCTTTCAGATCCAAGCACATGTCTGGTGATAATATCATCGATGTCTCATGTCGGTGGTAGTAGCTGACACTAAGCGATGGTGGTGGACAGCAATAGCTGCTCTCATTTGATTCTGTCAGGATACGAATACTTAAATATTGTGTCTGCCGTTTGATTTTTTATTAGCGTTTTTCTCTTCCCAGAAACGTTATATTTTTATATTTAGTGAAATTAACTTTAGTGACACCTTTTGCGATGTCCATTGGATGATGTTGATATCATAGTTTGCAACAGCCATTTATTTTTCCCATCATTTTTTGTTTGTTTTCCAATATGTTGTATGCCCACCAGTGAACAGGGTGGGTGCCCAATAGTGAGCAAATATACACTCGTGGATCTTCCTTTCAGAAAACCTAAACTTTTCGACAGTGAATGCAGGAGATATATTGGTAAGGCTGATTAACTCCACGAAGGGCTCTACGGCCAGGACCAAGGGTATCATCACGTCCCATGAGGACCCACTCTCGTTACAGCATTCAGAGTTGTTATTTTATTATTGTCGAGTGTCTGCAGAGATTCGTCAAGTGTCGAGTGTCAAATGGATTGCCAACCAACATCAAGTGAGCATCACGCAGAAAACCCTACCGCCCATCTCATTCATGGTGGAAAGTCCCTATTCACTGGTGAATCCCCCCTGTTCACTGTCTGTACCTCTCCTGTTCACTGTTATGGTATAGTACCCATGCCCCCAGTGAACAGGAAAGATCATCAAAAACGAAAATTAGTGTATTAACTTCACATTTTTATTTAAGTTGGATTAATTTGCTTATGGCATTTCTTGTTATAACTGTAAGGAATTTATACACGAAGTTTCAGATCTCCAGGACACAAACACAAAGCCAGTAGACTGATTTTTCAAAAGGGGTGTTCGCTGGTGGGCACTCTCCCCTACTATCAACAATGAAAACTCGCTTATTTTGGATACAATGCAGGGGAATTCTTACCAGGTATGATGAAATTATATTACTAAAATAAATAATCTATACACTGTATGTCAGTAATTCACTATATTTAGTAAGACATAGCATATTTGAAGAAAAAAATACTTGCCCTGCAAAGTGAATAATTTTGTGTTCCTGGAAATATGGCAGCAAATACAAATACATCTATGCAATTTCTGCACAAAAAGGACAAAAGCTGTCCGAAATAGTTCGAAGCTGCACCAATTGTTATGTATAAATGCAATCCTTCCCACACAAGATCTCGTCGAAATCTGCCACGTTTTGCAGACTGGAACTTCGGATAAACCCACAGGGTAGCTATGCCGCTGCGACCCCATTGGCCGAGTTGTCTAATGACGGCGGCCTCACTGGTACTCACAAGAGCAAGTCGCGGCACTGTGTTAAGGATAGGTGGTCGGGCACCCAGGCTGACAATTTTACAATATATTGAGAGGAACTACTGGTTGTAGCGCAAAATGCTACCACCACAATGTTCCAAATGAATTATAATAATTCGGCAAAAAATATTTTTTTCGTGCAAAAAAAAGAAAAAAGAAACAGTCCTAGGATCATTGCTGCATTCAATTTGGAACCATTGTGTGGTAGTCCAATATTTTTAAAAAATCTTACCCGGGACTATAGTTCGCTCAAAATATACTGTAAATGTCGCCTGTGTGCACGCCCGCCTTATCCTTTTAAACACAGGCCCGCCCGATTTGCTCTTGTGAATCACCAACATGGCCCCGTCATTAGACAAGTATATTCCGGCACAATGCGCTTCCATCTCTATAAGAGTCAGTGGATAAACCTCATAGGTTACTGCATCGCCACCGCGCAAAAGCTACGTTGGTTGTGAATCGCTCCAGATCAAAATAGCGTCAGACGAGCCACTTCACCTACTCCTTACTGCAGGGGCGTATCCAAGAAGGGGGCACGGGGACATGCCCCCTCCCCCCCCATGCACAAATAAATGTAAACTAGATAAAAAGGAAGTTTTAATGATGATTTCTAATGACACGATCCTCCCCCTCCCGATGAAAAACATATGGCTGAGGAGCAGAGTTTGATTCTACCCCCAACGTTCCCCCTCCCCTGACACAAATATTTTTTTAGTTGCCTGCCCTACTTCGACCAAATTGCTACCTAATACAGGAAACACGAACGAGGCAAAAATAACGATTTTTTCATACGTTTTTATTTTTCCCAGTCAGTACCCATTTTGCATCACCAGTTTCAGCGGATTTGGGGAGGCTAATTTCTATTGCCGCCCCTGGCGAGCGTGGAAGAGAAAAGCTTTTGCCCCTGCCACTCCCCCCCCCCTCCTTCCACGATCCGCCATTGATGGCTGAGGAGCAAAATTTGATTCTATCACCGGACGACCCCCGCCCCCCTATTAAAAAAAATAATGGCTCTGAAAAACTGCCCAATGCTACCAAATTGCTACCAAATACAAGAAACACAAACGAGGCAAAAACAACAATTTATCTTTCCGCAAAAAGTTATTTTTCGCAGTCAGTACTTATTTTTTATCACCTGTTTAAGAAAAAAATAGGGGGAGGGGGCTATTTCTATTGCCGCCCCTGTCGAAAGTGGAATGGGGGTTGCTTTTTCCCCTGTCGCCCCCCTCGATCCGCCAGTGCATCTCCACCGTGTAAAATGTAAGTTTGTTTGGTTTTGTGGACTAGGCATCGTATCCTTTTGGGATCATGGTGCTAATTGGATCTCTCCTCTCACCCTGTTCCGAGGGTTATTATATGGGGTCCGGTCCACCCACTGTTTCGGCGGCCTACCCAGGGATTTGGCCCTGGGTCACCGGCATGAGAAGACAAGAATCCTGACCCAGCATCAGATTGCTCCCCAGCTACGTTAGTTGTGAATCGCTCTAGATAAAAAAGTGTCAGACGCGCCATCCTCTCTTTTCCCTTTTGATTGTTACCAAATCGAGGAAACAGGAACAAACAAATAGAGGAGACACAAACGAGGTAAAAGCAGGAATAAGAGAATAACAGGATCAGCGACTCACAGTAGTTTGTTTGGAGAGAAGGCGACCAGTCCATTGGGCTGTCCTGATCTAGTCTTTATATCTATGCCTATACGCATCCACAAGTCGTGACGTCATTTGACATTAATCAGCTGACGGCCGGGCGTAACTCAAGCTGACTGCGTGGTGTTATAAGGCCATAGACACCACAAATAACACGTTCTTTCCGTTAAATGAAGTTGAACTTAGCATTGAGAGGCCACGGAATGGATCAGACTAATTTGTATCATTTTTTAAGAGGTTTAAAAACTCATTTATCCTCATTTATCTGTCTGCATTGATTTCGGCGCCCCTTTGTAATTCACATTGTTTTATTGTAGGACTGCTTGTATTTTGTGAATTGTGCCACCGCAGTGCAAGACCAATTCAAGGATATAATCTGAAGGATTATTTGCCAAACAACTAATTCATTGGAGACGCCGCGCATGTCAGCACGCGGCTCCGACCGTTTGACCGCTGGGGCATTCCACGATATTTCGACAATTTTTTATCCCAAATTACACCCTCATATCTCACTTTTTGTTCAAAATTGGTGTATAAGGTTATCTTAGGTTCCGAATTCAGCTGTGGAAATATTAGCTCAATCTGACCTCAGGTTATTGAGTTATGGCCTCGGGCATTTTGCAGGGTCACGTTGCAGAGGTATTTTTGGAGGCCGAAAGAGTGCATTTGACCTTAAACCAAATGCTAAAATACTTTGTTACTGGCTGAGCTTTCACAATGAAACAAAAAGTATTTTTCTTTAAATAATTTTTTTTTTGAGGACTTGAATGACTTTGACCACGTGACCTTGATAGACATTTTTTCGATGGAACTCGTGTTGACCTTCGGGTACACCTCTGATTTTCAATTTTTTACCTCTCAAAATTCTTGTTCGATGTCTCTTGTCTAAAACAATGCATTAAACAAAAAAGTGCGTTTTTCCTCTAATTTCCATATTTCTCCATCTATTAACTACGTGCGTGTTTTCGAATTACCCCAAAGGGGGAGGGGTAACGGGCAAATATCTGCCAAGCTATGAGACCGATTTGGACCATTTGGACCATTTGGATTTGGACCTTCACCATTTGATCTGGCGTGGTCTATGACGGTGCCGTATATAATTTTATACACTTTGGTCTAATCTGAGTGGACCAAATTGGACCAAAACCACCCAAACTACCAAAAATCGTTGCAGACGACATCATGCTCC
>VOPJ01010303.1:0-16119 GCA_014673585.1 Semibalanus balanoides | reverse complement strand
GCCGGGCCGGGTCGGCCGCTTATATCTGATAAAAATCCGGTATTCAATGAGGACTCGCTCGCACTTCGTGCTCGCTCGTAATTAACTCTGGTTTTGAGTTGTGTTTGTTCTGTTTAAAATGAATTGATCTATTACTATTTGCAACACGTTTTTTGTCCTACGCACACCAAGACAGCGGAGTTGGGCGAACCCATTGCCAGTTAAATTTGAAAAACTGCAACATAAAAAATAGAACTCAAGAGACAATCTACTTTGAACTGTATGTGCATTTAAAAGGAGGTATATGATTTTCGTAATGCATTCCCATTACAATTTTCGCTTTCATGCAACGCCCGCTTTATAGACCAAATGTATCTACAATATGAAATAGATAAATTTATCTACGATTTATTGCACATATTGCTCTTCCGTAGTTTGACTATTAGACTAGTGCTAACTAATAGTGTCGATCTGTGGCCGAAACTGTCCAAAAAGCGTCAAAAATTGATATGCCTAACCGACCGCTTACCAAACCGGTCACATTTGTGTTGTGCTAACCGAAATTTTGGAAACCGAAAAAATGTGACTGATTTGGTAAACGGTCGGGTAGGCTGATACATTTTTGGTCAATTTTTGGAAACTTTTCGGTCACAGATCGACAGCATTAGTGCTAGCCCGTTCGCTTCGCTGGACGATCTATGTATACTGACTACATTTGTTACCTTTCCCGTCAAATGGCTCTCTAGCGCTCATATCATATCTGCTGGCTGCGCCACCTACCAGCGCAACCTCAGATTCGCTTGCTGCACCCACCTGGCGTGTTCGACGTACTTGTAGTTGAAGTTCCGCTAACAGATGGCGTATCATACATCAAAAGAAAAATCGTGTTATTTTTATAAACACAGACATTATCTAACTCGTAGAAAGACAGTTTCGTGTTAGGAAATATGAGGCTGGGGGCACATCAATACACACGTATATTTTGTCAAATATATGAGATACGAATTCGGTATGGGAGAACATACAGACAGACAGAAACATAAACAGCAGGGATTATTTAAATAGTAAGCTAGATCTGTTTCACTTCAACTCATATAGCATAATGACCTGATGAATATGGCTAGCAGCCTGATGTTATCTGATATGGTCACACCCACACACAGACACATGTTTTATATACAGTGATACATACATTATTCATTCTTTTTACACTGGAAACACTTATATACATCAACCACACAACACACACACACACATATATACTATATTATATTATATATATATATATACTTATATATATAATACTTATATTATATACTATATATATAAATATATATTATTATATATATATATATTACCACCAATCCCACCAATGTGCTTGGACAAATTATGTGATATGCATTATGCACCTTGCATTGTTTGCCTTCGTACTCCGCATAACAAAGTCGGTTAATATTGCATAATTTCCCAGCACCGGGAGATAATATGTAATACCAGTAATTTACCCTGTCTACCATAACTATTTATCGTTTTTGGAAGCTACATATTTGATATCATGAACTACATATGTTTAGCGGATGTGTCATGCTACTATGGGCTACTTATTTTAGAGCTGCTCTTCCGCTTCCTCGCCTTTTTGCGTCGAACAGCTTTCGTTTCTTTGCCACTCGCCGAGCATTTTTTATATCAGGTTTGAGTGCCATAACGCACTCCTTGAGCGGCTCCTGCTCCTCGATTGCGACGCACTGTCTCCAGAGTGTGGGCGAGTAATCCCAGCATGGGATGGCCGGATCATTCACTCTGCGCCAGATGTCCTCCAGGTCGGCGGTGGGGATCTGGTGTGCCCCGATCAGTACCCGGAATCGACACGTGTCACTGCTCGGCACTGGGTAGGTGTACATCTCTGGCGCGCGCCGCCGCCGCACGCCCGCCTCCTGCGCGCCGATGCCGGTGATGGCCACGTCCTCGATGAAGAGGTACGGCCGCCGCATCAGGCTCTGGAAGATGCCGCACACGGCGTCCCCGCTGATGAGATACATCGGCCCGCCCACGTACTGCGGGAACATGGCTGGCTCCCACATGGCCGGACTCACGTAGAAGACGGACGCCGGGTCGCGCTCCGGCCAGGGTTTGGTCACGAGGTTGCCGTAGATGACGCTCCTCTCACCCTGGTGATGCTCAGTGAACTTCATCAGGTTGTCCACGTTGACGAAGAGGTCGTCGTCGGCCTTGAAGACAAACCTGGCGCGCGGGCAGAACGTGTCGACCCACTCTAGCGTGGCCAGCGTCTTGAGCGTCAGGTTGTTGTAGTGGTCGACGAAGTTGGCCTGCACGATGTCGGCGGAGATGTCTGCCTCCAGCTCGATGCTGGCCTGCAGGCTGGCGTTAGCAGTGCGAGCCACGAGGAAGGCGAGCACCACGTCCGGCCGCTGGAGGGCGGGCCGCGCCCAGGTGCGGCGCAGGGTGCGCCTGACGGCCGCGTTTCCCGGCCGACTCTGCACCATCATCACCAGACGGACGCCGTCTCCGTCACCGGGGCACAGGTCGCCGCCCGGGATCCGGAAGCCGGGTTCGTAGTAGTCCCGGGTGAGGACGGGCGTCTCCCGGCTGGCGGAGACGCCACTAGAGCGATGGTCTGCAAGGACGGCAACGTCAGCGTCAACAGTGGTATTGAGCAACTTAGCTGCGTCAAAGGCATGTTCAAGGATAACGAGTTGTAAGTAGTTTGGATTTAGTCACACAATTCACTGGGAGGAGGGGGTGGAAGCGGTTGTCCTGTTAATAATGTTCATTGAAAGTTATCGACACTGGAGAAGAAAAATCGTTTTGTTTTTACCTATGATTTAAAATCAACTCTGCCCTCACCCTACGCACTGCATACTAGTGATGTCATTAAAAAAAAAAAAACAGACGAATACCAATCCAATACCGAACAGGAGGCATTTTGGCTGACCAAACACCAACCGATTTGGGTTGAGACAAAATTGTCCGAATTGACCTGATTTCGAAATTGTATGTGGTGGTGGTGTATGCAATATGTTATTGTGTAATGCAAAACACTGCTTATTTTTTAGGACCATCAACTTACTCTTGTGCGCAGTGTTCTTTTAATATTGGATTATAATATCGATGTGTTGATTTAGTATTTTATTAATTTATTGAATTTCGAGTAAATTACAGCCATCAATCTAATTGAATATAAATTAGACTGCGTAAAAATGTGACAGAACAAGTTGAATTGGATTTTTATTTAGGCTGACGGAAGTGGTCGAATGTATTGCCAACGCAATCAATTACAAATCGGTCACACAATTTTTTCGGTACCAAAATTCTGGTAACCGATTTGACTCTACCTATTGTATACCAACACGCAACCAAAGCATGCACAATAACTTTTATTGAAGCAATTAATTTCTATGGAAATTTATAGAAATTTCATCAAATCACACATTTGCTTTTTAATTCATAACAAAATACTTGTTTGCATCTAACGTCGAATAATTTAGCGCCTACTTTCCGACTTAAATTGTTCTGATAAAAATGCGCACGCAACAAATGCTTCTAAGATCTGGCAAGGATTAAGATGCCACAGGATTTAAACAAGTTAAAGGCAAATGCTAACGCCCGAAAGACACTTCTAAGTGATCTTAATATGTCACCGGTAGTTTCTAAACATATTGATGAGGTAATCCAACTGCGCTAAAGCTTATATTAAAGAGTGCAAATGCATCGCAGCAAAGAACGACATGCACGTACCATGGCTGCTGTGTATGGTAAACAAGGGTAAGGTATGCATCTGACAGAGGAAACTCCCATGTAAACGACCATCTTGGTATGCACTAACCAGGTCGTGGCTGAATCCATGTACAGTTGCCAACACGTCCAGTGACCGATGCAGCGACCGATGCCGACGATGTAGGCTCCGAGAGCTCCTCTTGTGGTCTTCTCTCGTGAAGTCCACGAAATAAGGCGAGGGTGCAGCAGGTGGAGAGCAGCAGCAGCAGCTGCCTTTTGTTAAATGGCCGCGACACCAGGCGGCGGAATGAACGAGACAATGACATTTCGGCCGCTGAAATACAACAAACACACAAACATCACACAGTGTGCAGTGTATACAGTTCAAAATTTTTCCTCGGTTAGTTGCATAATTCTTCAACATTTTATGAAAGTTATCTCAGAATATTATTTTCTTTATATATATTTGTATTGCTGCCTTTGATGTACTACGGTAACTGGTTATTTATTAGGTATGGTAAAGCTTAAGGTATAGTATCTGCATTGCTTGAACATTATATTATTAACTTAAAATTTGCAACTGTGATTTGGAAAGGCTTGGGGGTGTTTTGCTTACATTACAGCGCAAGAAAAGCGAAGAGAAATGCGATAGCAATCTCCCATTTCACGTCTAGTGGCACACTCGCGCGCATGCACGGATACGTTCATATATGCACACATAATTAATTAGTTTCTCTTACACATCTGGGCACACGCTGACATACGCTGGCGGATCTGGGGAGGGTCGTTTGCTTATCCCCTTGACACCCCTTGCCCAAGCAGTGGCGTAGGGAACTCATTTGAAAGGTTGGGGTGAGGGGGGGGGGGCAAAAGGCATTTTTTAAGGTCGAATCATTATCCTGGACACGATCAATAAGGCCGTATGTTAAAATCCGAAAATGTTGGGGCAGTTGCCCCCTGCCCCCCCGGCTCCTACGCCTATGGCCCCAAGCGCATCCCCACCATTTTCCCCAGGCCCCAATACGCACCGGTAGGTATATCCGTTCACGAGCACCACTGCACCGGTTCGTTCTCCTGGGTGGACGCAGCTATTATATAGCGGACGCAGCCACACGCGATGCGTTGCCGGCTCGCACCGTGCCACGTTACTGCCGGCCGAGCGGCGAGGGAAGGTGTGCGGCCGCTGCAGCGGTCTCCCGAGCTACTTACCCGAGGCTAACTTTCTACTGACCTGTTTCCGTACGCGGCGCGCGGCGCGGCGAAGCTGGCGCCGGCGCTGTTCGGGGCTCAGCTGACGACGCTTAGCAGACGACGGAAGGCTCATCTCGGCTCGGGTCTGCTCGGCCCGGCTCGGCCCGGCGTGACCCGGTTCGCTCTTGGGTCGGATCAATGATCTCTGCCAAAAATTCACAATGGTGGCACCTGTTGCTACGGCACTCCGCTAACATTTATGGACTGATTAACGCACCTTCTGCAGCTATTCAAGTGCGATGCTCTTGTATAAATAGGTCGCTCTCGGGGTTATCCTTAGTCGTACACGCCAACACACCATCACAAACAAACAACAAGCCACACACAAACACCACACACACACACACACACACACAGACCACATACATGGATAGCTTTAAACATGCTGATGCTCGTATGATATATAATATATTATATATATGAATATAATATTATATATTTATATATTATATATATATTATTATATATATATATAATATATATATATAGAGAGAGAGAAGAGAGAGAGAGAGAGAGTATATATATATATATATACCCTTTATCGCAACTTTGAGGATGTTTTGTATGCTTATGCTGCATTCAAAGACGCGTGCAATTATACATGTTTTACCACCTATAAATTAATGTTATATCCTGCTATAAATAATAAGTCATTGTTACACCGCTCACTTCTGTTTCAGCTGCAGTGGACTTAAAGCCGCTCATGATGCAGCTGATGTCCAAGTCTCCGTCCACTGACTACACAGTGACCAAGGAGTCGATGAAGGGCCGTCTGGCGGACGTCATCTCCAGTCTGGCGGGGCTCTCCAGCAGCGTCGCCCAGCTGGAGGAGACAAGTCGTGAGCTGGAGCGGTCAGCCGAGGAGACGGCCGGCGACGAGCGCGTCGCCAAACTCGCCAACCACATGATCGACCTGCAGGCCAAGCAGAGCCTGAAGCTGCGAGAGCTGACGCAGAACGTCTCCAAGAAGCTGACCACGCTGAAGATGCGCCTGTTTGGCCTCAGCGTGCAGGTGCAGCAGATGAGGGGCGTGGCGTCTGATGACGACAGCCAGGGCAACTCGGTCGAGCGCGTCGTCAAGTTCTTCAGCGCGCTCCAGCAGCAGGCGGACCTCAGCCAGCGGTTCCTGCCGCTGGCGATCCTCTACAAGGCCAACTACACGCTGTTCGACATGTTGCAGTTCGATCCCAGCGAGAGGAACATGAACAAACTGCTGACACTCAACGTCTCCGACCCCAAGCTGTAAAGGCGCTTCAGTAACCGTGCGCCGTATGTTGCCGCCTTGGCCGGTGCATATATATATTCCATGATAATATTTATTGGTAATATCATGGGTAAATGAATAGCTTTCTTGTGTACTCCAATAATGTTGTACATATTCGAACCCTTTGTTTTCATAAAATGTCTACGGTCGTTGTAGCATGGTGCAGGACTAGTATTGACACGATGGAAACAACTTCTGTGACAAATATATAAGCAACCATCAGCCCTATGACCCGCTTGTGAGTTGGTGGCTTTGTGGACGATTCGCACAACTTGTTAACATTATTGCTAAACAAATGTGTTCCGTACTATGCACGAGTGTGCAGAAGTGAACATCAGATTTTGTTTGTATTCCAGATAGATACTAATGCTATTTTCGCACTCTCACATTACTTTGTAGCATCTCGTTACCAAAACCAATATCAAGGGCGGATCCAGCCGTTTTTTTTTGGGGGGGGGGGGCAAACTGTTTTTAGCGGACCTTACCTACCCCCAATTTCGAATTTCTTCCCAGATTTGGTCCACTTTATTTTGCAACCACACGATTTCTATATTCATTATAATTTTAAAGTTTTTTCGATCTTCTTGGACATATCGAAAGGACAATAGGTAGTTGTTCAATTAGCGCGCGAGAAAGCGGAAGTTGTGATTTTTATTACGGTTGCTATAAATACCAAATAATACATAGGCGTCGCATATGGAAGACACAAAAAGCTAACGAACTATCATTCACTTCACCGTACATGAGCCAAAAACGTGACGATGGCTTCGTATGACGATGGCTGACCGAATGTGAAACGCCGCGAAGTGGTAGTTAAAAGTTGATAGGTTTTGTCAAACGAAAATGTACTTGGAACAACTCCGTTAACCCCTATGCCTGGTTGCACATCTCGGATCGATCCAAAATATTGAAATTAGTGTACGTTTTTAAATAAATAAATTTCCTCTATAATAAATCACGATGACCGGTGCACGTAATGCTTAATAAATTAGGTAAAGGGAATAATAACTGTATATAGTGCCCCGAACGGCAACATTAACAAATTATCAACCAACATGCAAATGGTTTAAAATCAGCGATATATATCTGCTTTCTCGCACATAATGGTGCCTCAGATCTGGAGAGCCTGGACGAATGGCTTGGGGAGAGATCTGGCCTGGTCCACTAATTAGCAAATTTTGGTCCAGCAATAGAACGATCACGAGCAGATAAGCGCAGGTCCTGTGCCAGGGAGATGTCCGCGCTCTGGGGCGTCGCGTCACCTTTCGGGGATCGCAGACTACTAACATTTAAACCACTTGAAAGTTCATATTTATGAGAGAGTGGACATGGCTAGCAAATAGGAACCGCCAAGACTGCCAGACGCCTTTTTGGTTGTTATTGGTTTGGGGCACTGCAGAGATTACATATTCATTCATTTCCCATTCCAAATTCTATTATAAAGAAATGAAATAAATTAGGTTCATGCCGCAAGCGGCGCGAAAATTTTCAGTTTTTCAACATGTAGAGATCCGGCTGTAAAATTTTGACTGTTGCAAAAACCTTTCTAATCGAGCTTGTAATTCGACGACCGTTTGGGGGGGGGGGGGCAAAACATAGTCTCAGGACCTTTGGGGGGGGGGCATGGCCCCTTTGGCCCCCCTGGATCCGCCCTTGACCAGTATTGTCACCAATCTTTCAGCATCCTGTCTTGCAACAATTTCACGCATGTTAAAAGAAGTGTGCCTACTCTTTTGGAATGCCAAATATATTGGTATCACATAAAGAAGCCACCGAAAACGACGGAGATCCCGGACAACGAGGCGATTCCATGGTCCAAGACAGCGCTGCCATCCATGCAAAGTATGCCAGATCTGTCGCGGTTTCGGTCTTTCTGTGGATTCAATGGTTTGGCCCCGTGGCCAAACCATTGAATCGATTGAATCGAAACTTGTTATGCGTAGATGTCACCGATCAGTCTCTACACAGTGTGACATATAGCGCGACCAATATCACCTGTCACCTTGTAGTGGATAAATAGGGCAAAAATTGCAAAAGATTGACCACTTTGGCGTCACGGCGCACCCGTTAATTTGTCAAAATTGTAGTCAAATTCAGTTCCATCTTACTCAAAACGTTTTTCTTCGTCGACTGATGAAAAAAATCGAGGATTCGACACAAATGGGGATTAACGGGTCACCCTCCGACATGCTCACAATTGACATGCACACAGTTGGCAGCATGCTGAAGGAAAATTCCGCTCGGCGTCGGCATGGATCTGCCTCCCCACTGCCGTCACTCAGCCGTCACAGTCTGTGTTTATACGCTTCTGTCACTGAGTACAGAGTCCTGAAACATCGGGACCGCATCGGGCCGCGGGGCCCGGCTGCCGGCTGCAATGGCCCGCCGGATAGACCTGCACCCCGTCTGCGATACGGCCGCACAAAATAGCACAGCATTGCATTAGGCGGCCTTTCTGTTCTAAACGTATTTCAAAGGCTTGACTCTTTTCCGCAAGATATTATTCCCGGATACACATTGCTATAATTGACTATTGAGACACGTTTTTCAGCCGGAAACAAACGTATTTTATTCGTTTTATAAATGATAGGATCACAAGTCACAACACATTTTAACAATTCCCCTAGAGAGGGTCATATTATCGACCCTGAGTTGTTTACATCCAAGAATACTGGGGAAAACGGCGGCGCGGTAGCGCCGCCAAACTTTTCTAACAGCTGTTCGAAAATCAATTGCCCATACTTTGTCAAAAATTTGACTTCAGGTCATCTCAGGTCAGGTCACCAGGTCACGTCAAGTGACCATACCTCCTAAATATTTGTGATCGTGCCAAAGCCCTATTTGTTTGTCCGAGATATTTGAAGCTTGCAGGATTTTATAAGATCATAAGTACCTACAATCGGTGTATCTCGGATTTTTTGCATCGGTGACCTAAGGTCAGGTCATTTCCTGACCTCCCATTATAAGTGAACGGGAAAATAAACAAATGCTTCCTATTCAGACAATATGCATTGGATCAGGCTGATTCTTTAAGAACCATGTTATTTTAGCTAGTAATTTTTGATGACCAAGGTGCAATTGCTGCTCAGTTGAATCCTACCTACATGGGTCATCTGAGTCAATCTGATGGTGTAGAGCAATTACTTTTGCGTAAGTATAGCATTGGCGATAAAATAAGGAGTAGAAGACGAGCGGATGGCTACCCTTGTCTTTGTATCGTTCTGACGGCGTGCACACCACTATGCACAACACTGAAGACTACCTGGTCACAAATTAATCTTGACTGAGGCAAATTCTGAAGCGAAACCAAACCAAGGTAACCATATATATCCTTCGAAGCGTCCTCGACCAGACACACACGATGGTGTTAGTATAATTGTGCTGTCGTTTTTAGAATAAAAGAATCTCCAGAGAATAACACAACTTATTTGACCAAAATGTGAATTCTTACCTTAAATGACCAAATGGAGCTAAACTGATTGAACTTGAAGGACTCAATTCGAGGGCACTCAGATGCATAGGGCACCCCAAGGGGAAGGGCAATTGCCCCTGAAGTTGTGCGTCCCCCTTGGCCTAATGGCCCCCTGGCAAATTGGCCCCCCCTGGCCATAGACCCCTGTGCCAATGGTCCCTGGCCAATGGCCCCTTGGCCCAATGGACCCCTTTGGAAATGGGCCAAATTTTTTCCGAAAGGCCTTGATATTCTCCTCCTAAAGACCACGCTGTCGCGTAGGTTTTTAGAGTGTTTGTTAGAAGACATTTAGGAGGCTCTCTCGAGTAGGCGTGGCTTTTTCAAGAGGGGTCATTTCTAAGGTACAAATACCGCCTTAAGGCGCAGCAGTGCCACCTCAGCCCAGAGTGTCTTCTCGTGGCAAGGGGGCCCCCTCAGGCGGTCAGAGTCATAGGCGTACCAAGGGGGGCAAAAGGGCCATTGCACCCCTGAAGTTCTGTGCGTGCCCCCTTGACCCATGTGCCCCCTTCAGAATAAGGGCCCTGGCCCTATTTCCAATCTAAGGACCACGCAAAGCGTGGTCTTAACCCTATTCCTGGAGTGATGAAAAGTATACGAATCTGTTGGGGGGGGGGCTTATTCGGCCTCCCTTCAGATCTTGGCTGCCATAAGAGCTAAAAACATGAAACTTGGTGTGTGACTAAGGTCGACAAGAACTGTATTGTCTATTTTTGTAGACTGGGTCTATTTTCACATAGTCAATATGGGTCAAAATACTCCAATCAACAAACAATATATTTTGTCTCAAAACATGATATTTTCAGGGAAACCTGCTCATTGATCATCGGAAATTAGGCCAGAGGAGGAACCGAAAAAATCATTTGTAAAGCGGATTAGTTGTCTTTTCACCTGTGAGCATCCAGAAATGGACCTTCATTCAATGCGATTTGGACCTGGTAGAGGTCAACAAATGTTTATCAAAACACCCGTTTTCCAGCAAATGTTTTGTTCGTTGATAACTTTTTATCATATAGTATCATTACAAGCATCATTGGTACATTCGTGTTTCCTTGTCTACTAGCGTGAGATAATATAAAATTTTGTCAAATCGAAGAATTATGACCCGGACCGGTCTATAGGTCTCGGTCAAGATTCAACGGGTGACGTAAAATTCGATCAAAATGCATTATCCTGAAAAGACGCGTAATTGACGAGACAAACATTTTGAACAATTCTGGAGTCCTATGATTGGTCACGATTATGAAAAAAGTGTTGGTGACCTTGAATGACTTTCAAAAGGTCAGCTGACTATAAATTCCATCCTTTCATCAAGAAAGGGCCTAAGATACATGATACTGAATTAAGGATTGATGCAATTATTAAACCCTCAATTTCATTTTTCACAATATACGTATTGGGAAGGTTAGACTTTACCTGATATCAAGGTCAATCAAATTTAGATACATACCCTGAACTTCAACACATATATTGGCATGTTTCTCTCAAACATATATTCGCCGTTTGTTAAACGTTCTTGAAAAAAACAAACTTGCTCAATTCATTGGTGAAAAAAATAAGTATTCAAAAAAATTGAGTTCAAAATCCAAAATTTGATATTTCGAGATAGCCTCTGAAAACCAATCTAATTCGCTATCGAGTCTTTATTTGTAACACTTCTCTCTTCAACACACAACTCTCCACGAAGCTTAACCATGCACAGATTTTGTGTCACAAACGGCCGAACACGCACCCTACAAACTGTCCTGGATACCCTCCTAAGTAATTACCAATTTGAAAAAAAAGGTACACGCATTCGATCGGCAATTGCAATGTTTAAGGAAAGCCACAAGTTTGAAGATTCTGAGTTGAGTTATGAATGACCTGTACGCGAAAAACCTCAAGGGGGGGGGGGGCGATTCGGCCCCCCCGACAGTAATAGGGTTAAATGAATTCAGAGCACTTCAGTTTTTTCCGAGGTTCTATAAGTCAGAGTGCCCCCTCAGGTGGCTTTGGGGTTTGTTTCATGGATGCAGAGCAACCAAGGCCTTTGAAGCATTAACTGGACCTCACACATTTGGCTAGTGCGGCCAGAGACGCAGCCAGACCTTCGACAAGGAGGGGGGGGGGGCACGGCATCCCAAGGAATGCCCCCCGAAAGCAAATGCCCACGGTGCCCCGAAAAATGCCCCCCGAAAAATGTCGCGAAAATAAAAATCTCCCGGATTTAGGCCACTATATTTTGCAGGGCCCCCAAAAAATCGCAAAAAGGCTCGTCGCCGATCATTTTTTAGTAAAAAAGTCGGTCCTTTGGGGGACATGCATAATTGCACACCCTGTGCCCCCTGCTAGTTCCTCAGTGCACGAAATAGGACCTGAGCCCACGGTGCTATCACACAATTTCGCCGTATTTCACCGGCCTGGCCAAATACGTCGATTTTTTTTTATGTAACTGGGGTCCCCTGAAAAATAATGATTTTGTGTGTTTTTTTTTCAAAAAAAATGTTGAAAATATGCCCCTCTAAAATTATAGTCGGCCAAATCCAATGAGATTTTTAGTGAGGTTACCTTGTGCCCCCGGACAGAAAATTGCCCCCACCCCCTGAAGCGAATCCTGGGTACGCCACTGATCCAATGTGATTGCACTTTTCAAGAGCTTTCGATTGCTTTAATTGTTTGTTCCTAGCTATCATAGTACCCGAGATAATTTGGGGTTGTTCGAAGCGAAGTCCTAAAACTGGAAAATTTGACCTTCGATGACCTCTGGTTACCTCAATATTGACCTGAGCTAAAAATGCTCCTGCGACTTCGAATGTCCATGTTGAGAGCTTTGGAATACTTTTTCCGCGTCTTTCTATCCCTTTTAGTTTTCGAGTTAGATGGGGGTCATTCTTACCCCCACCATGGTAAAATTGTTTCGGAGGTCCACCAGAGCGCGGGTTAAAACAGATATGAAATGATAAAGTTCTCGTGGAAGCAACTGTTGCCAACAATCCAGACTTGTGCCTTTTGGCCCAATCTGAAACTATAAGAAGTAACACATTTTCTAAGTAAAATGTATTGTTGAATACAATATGTCTCAAGTTCACACTGAGTACTGGCACACAAATTAAGACATGTAAGCATTTTAATCATCATAAAAATAATGCGTCGATGATGCCTATAGGTCAATACGTATTTATATAATCCATATTTATGCAATACAGTCAGATCATACGAATAAACACCACAGCTCGCGCCCATTGTATGTGTCCCAGCAGATCCTAGGCGAATCCTGCGACATTCACACTAAAGAACAATGGCACCACATCGCAGCTCATTTCGTCGGCAGCTGTTGTCTCGTGACCACCGCGCCCACAGCGCAGGCCACCGCCACCAAGACCCCGAACGCGGCCAGGCCGGTACACGCGACTGGGAAGCCGTACAGATCCGTGATGTACCCTCCCAGCGTCGGACCGACGATGTTCCCTATCGAGAACATCGCTCCGAACATCGCCGACACGAACGTCTGCGTCGAGAGGTCGTTCTCCATGCCGTGCGCCACGCAGACGCGCACCATGCGGTGCATGATGGGGATGAACGCGCCGCCGGTAGTCATCTCCCGCACGACCATGCCGAGCCCGGTCAGCCACCAGGCGGGCTTCAGGCCGACCAGCAGCGGCGACGGCGGGATCAGCAGGATGCCGACGGCGCCGATCAGCAGGCACGGCGCCGTCAGCACGTACGTGTTGGAGACGCGGTCCGAGAGTCGGCCCCAGACCAGGCTGGCGACCGTGTAGCAGGCGGCCGACGCCAGGAAGAAGAGGCCCAGCTCGGCCGGCGTGATGCCCAGCGTGACGCGCACGTACGGCTCGAGGTTCGGGTCGAGCGCCGTCACGTACATGGCGACCACGAACACCACGGTGCAGCAGAGCCAGTTCTCGGCGGCGCTGAGGAAGTGGAGTAGCCGTGCGCCGGGCCAGCGCCGCTGCACCACCGCTGCTCCGGCCGACTCCTCCCTGACCGACGGCATCAGGCACAGGTTCGCCGCCGACGTGAGCAGCATCGTGCCGCCGAGCGCGTAGAACGGCGCGCCGTAGCCAGCGAGCTGGTACAGCCCGCCGCCCAGCGCCGGGCCCAGACAGAGGCCCAGACCCGCCAGCGTCTCCGATATACTCATCGCCGTGTTGGGGCTCCGCGGGAACTGGTTGATGATGATGGCGCGCGCGGCCGTGTGCATCGCGGCCGTGCCGACCGCCTCGAGCGCGCGGCACGCCAGACACGCGCCGATGAACGCCATTGAGTCGGTGATGTGCGGCAGCATACCGAACACGACCGTCGTCACGCCGGCCGTCGCCAGGCCGACGTTGTAGAGCCGTGAGATGCCGACGTGCGGCGCCAGCCGGCCCATCACCGGGAACGCCAGCAGCTGCGCCAGCGCGTAGCAGCTGAACACGGCGCCCGAGTAGGTCTGCGACAGGCCGCGCCGCTGCGCCTCGTGCGGGAAGAACGGCAGCATGATGGCGATGCAGCAGCCGGCCTGCAGGCCGCCCACGGAGAGGCCGCCCAGGATGCGCCGCTGGCGGCCAGTGAGTCGCGCGGCTGAGTCCTCATCTGAGCCGGCGTCTGCGGTCAGCTGGTCCGTCTCCCGGCCGGAGGCGGCGGCGATGCGGTCCTCGCTGCTCTCCAGCAGCCACGCGGTGTCCCCGATAGACGTCGACGGATGCCGGAGTCGAGTCATGGTGAGAGCGGAGTGACGCTGCAGACTGTGGAGCACGTCTGACGGCGAGGGCCTCGGAGCCGATGGCCAGCCGTCCGCTCCGTCGCCGCACCGGCACGCGACTGGCGACCACGTGCTCCCTGGACCGTGTCCCCAGGCGACAGAGCTCCCCGCCGCCACGTGCCGGCACCACCCGCGTGATGTGTGGACTTTTGAGGGTGATCGTTAGAGGTGCAAACAAAAAGTCCAAAGTACCAGCCTGATGCGGGGCAGGGTGTGGACGGTACGTTGGGAATGATCCAGTGATACTGTCCAGTGTCCAGTCTGGTCATAGTGAAGCGTGGTGTGGGGAACATGTGCATCGTATACCGGCATAGCTTCGATGATTTCAATTGCGTCATGCGATGATAAATCTGCCTCCCAGCTGAGGGGTGTAGGTCTGACAATGAGCACGTCAGGCTTCGATTCAGACTCAGCGACGGCTCGCAGTGTTCTAATTTGCATCTCCACTGGCTGCTCTCATAACAACCGAGCATAAACTACGACCGCCGGCGCACTTGTCGGATAAGGACCACAAGCGAGTGTTTATCGTAAAGCATTTCCCAACGGTGAAACGCTGGATCATAGTCGACAAAGCGGTATAATCAAAATCATAAACAATATCGCGTCTGATTGGGTTGCGTCTGATAGAAACCATAAATCTTTTGTGAAGGCTGAGGCCACTGACTGTTAAAACAAGGTCGTAGAGGACACCCAACGGTCGGGCTGGAAGGGAGCTTTGAACTAGAACTGCAATCTTATGTAGAAATCCTCCTTGTTGAATGTATGCTGCGGTAAACATAAGTGACACATAAGCACTGGCGGATATAATGTCGTTTTTTGGGGGGAACGGTGGGAGGGCTCCCTTCCCAAGCATTAAAAGAGCCCTTTTCAAGAGTTAAAGGGGCCAAACAAAACGGACGACAAGGCACGTTACAAGGATGGAGAATGCAGTATGACATGTATGGCATGGCATGGACCATACCAACTTAGGAGCTGGAGTTAGCAAATTGCCATATTAGCCGTTTTCACGATGGATTATTTTGCGTAAAATGTTTTAAAACATTTCGCGCAAAATAATCCATCGTGAAAACGGCTATTAACTTTGGAACCAGCGACAACAATGAGGAATCAGCAATTCCTTGGAATATTTATTATGCTCAAGACCTGGAACTCTTAAATCCATTGCACCGTGGGGCAGCGCGAAAATTTGGAAGTCTTATGCCCTGAATATGCATTTTCGTCAATGTGTCGCATTGCGTATGCGTACGGACCTCTGACTCTACAAATGTTTTTGTGTGTTTAAAAGAGCGGAAAAAGTGTTAATGCGAACTATCTTCCCAAATTATATAGGAAATTAGCAGCATAGCACATGAATGCGCCGATAAACGACACGATTTTATTAACCCGCATATAATATAAATTGTAGTTACATTGTGCCGCGGAGTGGAGTGAAAATTCTGATTTGTAGGTATTCTCTGGACAACTGCATTCTTACAGTTAAAAGACCCAGGGTTCCTTCAGATCGTCTATTATATATCTGAACCGCAGGGCAGTGGTTCCCAGCTCTCCCAGCAAAACTACCCATTTTCAGCAGTTAGCCATTACCCCAACCCTAAAAATGTATACTGATTTATCAAAAATAGCGTTGCTTCCCAACATGCTGGTTACATGCTTTTAAACAAAATTCCATTGGAGCGTCGC